>JAREIK010015021.1:0-35360 GCA_029783825.1 Sapria himalayana | reverse complement strand
GATTGATAGATTGATAGATAAAAAGATAGACAGATATATAGATAAACAAATAGATAGATAGAAATATAAATATATAAAGTTATAGACAAAACATAGATAGATTGATATATAAAAAGATAGATCGATAGATAGATAGATAGACTATAGGTGTCAACCGGGCCGGGTGGGCCCGGCCCGACATGTGGCACGACACGATCAGTTGTGCCTGGGCCAGCACGGCATGGGAATTTCTCTTGCTAGTGGCCTTGCCGTGCCTATCCACAGTACTGACCTTGCCGTGTCGTGCTGATGAAAACTAGTTCTTGTGCCGTACCTGGCTTAGCATGGTACCATGTCATGTTGGCACGGTACCTCAGCACGAGCCGAGAAATCCTAATTTTTTTTAAATTAGGGTTTCAGAGGTGCAGCGGCATGAGAGTAATGGTGAAATCCTAATTTTTTTTAAAATTGTGGGCTCGGTAGTGCTCCGGTGTGACGGTGCCTGCCGAAACCATAATTTTTTTTAAATTAGTGGTTCGGCCCAACCTAACCGAACCCGGTGGATTCCTGCCGAGGGCCCGTGCCGGGTTGACCTCCACAAAACCATGTCGTGCATTTAGTAACCGTGCTTAGCCCAGCACGAAAGCACCATCGGGCCGACTAAAAATGGGTTAGACCGGCAGGTCAGGTTTGACACCTCTAAGATAGATAAATAAATAGATAGACAGATAGACAGATAGACACATAGATAAATAGACTAATAGAGAGATTGAGAGGTATAAAGATAGACAGATAAATAGATAGATAAATAAGGATATAGACAAATAGATAGATTTATAGATAGATAGATAGATAGACAGACATATTGATAAAGAGAGAGATAGACATTTAGACAGATAAACATTTAGACAAACAGAAAGAGATAGATACATAGATAGATATTCATAAAGGCATATAGATAGACAGATAGAAAGACAGACAGATAAATAGATATATAAATAGATAGTCTGATAAATATATAGATAGATAAAAATTATATAGATAGAGATATATACAAATATACAAATAGAGAAACATATAGATAGATATATAGATTGACACATAAATAGAAAGATAGATAGATAGATAGACAGATAGACATATAGATTGATAGCATGATAATAGATAACTAGATAGATAAATAGATACAAATATAAATATATAATTTGAAAGCCCCATCTACCATCCAATTATAATGGTAATATATTTTTGGTTGTTAAATGGTCGGTAATTTGTCAGTAATTTTTATTTGATAATTTCATCCTAATTTATAAACTGATTTCTTCCAAAAATATTTGGTCGATAATTATGGGTGGTCATTGGTTGGAAATTTGGTCGGTAATTATGGGCGATCTTTGGTCGTAAATTTGGTCCAAATTTTTTTTTCAATAAACTTTTTTGAAATCTAATTGGTCGTGATTGGATCATAAATTAATGACTTAATTTTTAGGATGGTAATTTGGTCATTATTTTTGTTATTTTTAGTATTGCTATCTTTCAAACTATTTATCTATCTATTTATCAATCTTTCTTTTAATATGTATCTTTGTATATCTGTCTATCTATCTATCTATCTACATATCTCATTATCTAGATATCTATCTATCTCTATATCTATCTATCTTGCTCTATTTCTGTGAATATATCTATCTATCTAATTTTTATTTGTCTATCTGTTAATCTATCAATTTGTCTATCTATCTATCTATCTATTATCTATATATCTTTCAATCTTTCTATATGTATATCTACTAATATGCCTATCTACCTATCTATCTATATATATGTCTATCTATCTATCATCAAACCTATCTATATGTCAATATATATATATATATTAATATGTCTAAATGTCTTTCATTCTAACAATCTATCTATATATTAATTTATGTATATTTGTCTATCTTTCGATCTATCTATCTATCTAATTATATATATATATATCTTTTTATCTATTTATCTATCGATCTATCTATTTATCTACCTATCTACCTATCAAGCTATCTGGCTATCTAGTTATGTGTCAATATATTTATCTATCAATCTGTCTATTTATATTTCTATTAGTCTGTCAATCAATCAATCTATCTTTATATCTATTTTTCTATCTATCTATCTATCTATGTATTTATCTGTATATCTGTTATCTATCTATCTATCTATTTGTATCTATCTATCTCACTATCTATCTTTCTATCTAACTATTTGTCTATCTATCTAGCTATTAATTTATCTATTCGTCAATCTATGTATTTGTCTATCTCTCTATAAGTATATCTATCTAAATGTTTATCTGTCTATTTGTCATTCTTTTTATCTATCTATCTACATATCTATCTATCTCTCTCTCTATCTATCTTTATATATATATATATATATCTGTATATCTGTCTATCTATCTTTTTGTTTATCTATCTATTTTCAAACTCTTTTATATCTATCTATCGATCTATCTATATATATATATCTATCAGTATATATGTGTATATATTTATCTATCTATTTGTCTCTCTGTATATCTATCTATCTGTTTGTCTATCTATATATTGATTTATCTATCTATTAGTGTATCTATTTATATGTCTATATATTTAATATATTTCAACCTATTTATCTGTCTATTTATCTTTCTGTTTATCTATCTATTTGTTGATCTATCTGTCTATCTGTCTATTTATCTATCTGTCTATCTGTCTATCTATGTATCTTCTATTTGTCTTTTTGTTTATATGTATTTCTGTATATCTATCTATCTGTCTGTCTATCTATCTATCTGTGTATTTTTCAATCTATCAATCTATCGATCTATCTATCTATATATCTATCTTTTATATGTCTATCTATATATCTGTCTATATGTATATTTATATATCTATATGTGTATCTATCTATTATTCTATCTTCTTATCTACATATCTAACTATCTACCTATATGTCTATCTATCTATCTATACATCTATCTATATGTTTATCTATTTATCTATGTATATGTCTATAAGACTTTCTGGCTAACTAACTAACTATCTATCTATATATCTTTCTATCTATCGATCTATCTATCTATCAATCTATCAATCTGTCTATTTGTCTATCTAGCTATCTCACTATCTATCTACCTATCCTTCTATCTATATGTTTTTCTTTATTTTTCTGTCTATCTTTCTATCTATCTATCTATTTATCGGTCTATCTGTCTATTTGTCGATCTATCTGTATATCTGTCTATCTGTGTATATATAAATATATATATATATATATATCTATCTATCTATCTATGTATCTATCTATTTATCTATTTATCTGTCTTTCTATCTACATGTATAAATTTAATTCTATGTATCTATCCATATGGCTATCTTGCAATCAAGCTATTTGTCTATATAGATATCTATCTTTCTGACTATATGTTTATCTATCTATCTATCTATTTTTCTATCTATCTATCTGTCTATCTATTAATTTGTTTATCTGTCTATATGTCTATATGTCAATTAATCTATATGTCGATTTGACAATATGTCTATTTATGCATCTATCTATCAGTCTATAAGTCTATCTGTATATCTTTATATCTATCTATCTGTCTATCTACGTATATGCCTAACAGTTAATTTATCTATATACCTATCTACCTGTCTATCAATCTATTTGTATATTTTCCTATATGCCGATCTACCTATCTGCCTATCTACCAATCTGCCAATCTATCAATCTATCTATATGTCAATCTAACTATCTATGTATATGTCTATATGTCTATCTGTGTAACTATTTATCAATCTATTTATTTATCTGTTTATATGTATATATTTCTATCTATCTATTTGTGTATGTCTATCTATCTATATGTTTATCTGTTTATCAATTAATCTTTCAATCTTTATATATATCGATTTGTGTATCTGTCTATCTATCTTTTTGCATATGTGTCTATATGTCTATCTATCTTTCTATCTATGTTATATCTATATATCTATCTATTTATGTATTTGTGTATCTATCTATCTATTTATGTATCTGTGTATCTATCTATCTATGTATCTATCTATCTATATGTATGTCTAGCTATCTATCTATTTGTCTATCTTTTTATCTTTCTATTTGTATATCTATCTGTCTATATATCTGTCTATATGTATATCTATCTATCTATCTATATATCTATTTTTCTATCTATCTGCATATATGTTTATCTACCTATATATAACTTAGACTAAATTTAAATCTATCTATCAATGTATATGTCTATATGTCTATCTACTATCTGTCTAATTTTATATCTATTTATTTATCTATATATCTGTCTATCTTTTTATATATCAATCTGTCAATTTATACACACACACACACACACACACACACACACACACATATATATATATATATATATATATATATATTCTTCTATATATCTTTTTTTCTATCTATCTATCTATCTATCTATCTACCTATCTAGTTAACATGTTATTTGGCTATCTTTCTATATTTCTATCTAACTCTCTATAAAACTATCCATTTATCTTTCTCTCTATCTATCGATCTTTCTATCTATCTAACTTTCTATATATTTATCTATCTATGTAGTATATTTCTATTTGTGTATCTATCTCACTGTCTATCTGTCTTTCTATCAATCAGTCTATTTGACTTTTTGGCTATCTGTTTATCTATCTATCTATCTTTATGTCTATCAATCAATCAATCTTTCTATCTGTGTATCTGCCTATCGGTATATCAATCAATCTGTTTATCTATGTATCTTTCTATCTATCATTCTATTTATCTCTCTATCTATATATATATATCTATTTTTTATCTGTCTATCTATATATCTATCTGTCTATATATCTATCTATATAACTACTATCTATCAATTTATCTATCTATCTATCTAGTTGTCTATCACTATGTCTATCTATCTATCTGTCTGTCTATCTATATATTTGTTTATCTATGTATCTATCTATCTGTCTATTTTTGTCGGTACCTATCTATTAATCTATCTATTTGTCTAGCTATCTCTCTATCTATCTATCTAAATAGCTGTCGATATATCTATCTATCTATCTATCTATTTGTCTATCTATCTATTTCTTTAACTATCTATCAATTATTTGTCTATCTGTTTATTTATGTGTGTATATATATATCTATCTATCTGTCTATTTGTCTCTCTATCAATCTGTCTATATGCCTATCTATCTATCTGCCAATCAATCTATCTGTAATCTATAAATCTACCTATTTGCCTATCTATCTATGTATATGTTTATATGACTATCTGTCAATCAATCAATCTATCTATCTAATAATATGTATGTCTTTATATCTATCTATATATCAATCTCTCTATTCTCTATCTATCTGTCTATCTCACAATCTGTCTATCTGTCATTTTGTATATCTATCAATTTGTCAATCAGTCAATCTTTCAATCTATCAATCTATTTCTCTATATATCTCTTTATCTATCTATATATCTATTTGTCTTTCTATCTATATATCTGTCTAATTATCTATCTATCTATATGTCTATCTTTTTATTTGTCAATATGTCTAATTGTCTATCAGTCTATCTATCTTTTTTTTCTATTTGAATATCTATCTATCTGTCTATATATCTATATATCTTTCTATTGGACTATTTGTCTATGTGTCTATTTATCAATCTATATATATGTGCCTATTTTCATATGTGTCTATGTGTCTATGTGTTTATCTATCTATCTATTTATCTATCTAATTGACTATTTTCATATGTGCCTATTTTTCATTCTGTCTGCCTATCTATCTATCTATTTATCTATCTATCATTCATTCTGTCTATCTATATTACTGTTAATCTATCAATCTGTAAATCTATAAATCTTTTTATCTATCTATCTTTCTATCTATATATCTGTCGATCTGTCTTTCTATCTTTGTATCTTTCTATATATCTGTCTATCAAACTTTCTAATTTTCTATTAATCTATCTATCTGTCTGTCTGTCTATCTATGTATCTATCTATATTTCTTTTTGTCTATCCACCTATATGTCTATCTATCTATCTATCTGACTATCTGACTATCTGACTATCTATCTATTTATCTATCTATCTATCTATCTCTCTTTCTATCTGTCTATCTGTATTTTTATCTATCTCTTTCTCTATCTATATGTCTATCAATTAATCTATCAATCTTTCTCTGGTCTCTCTATCTATATGTTTTCAATCTATTTATTGGTCTTTCTATAAATCTATCTTTTTGTCAATCTATCAATGTATCAACCTATAATTCTAACCATCTATCTATATCTCTATATTTCTCTATCTATCTATCTATATTTCTATTTATCTATCAATCAATCTATCTATATATATTTTTATGTCTATTTCTCTAACTATCTATTTGTATATTTGTCTATCTATCTATATGTCTATTTTTATATCTAAATTTCTACCTATCTGTGTATCTGCCTATCTGTCTATCTATCTATCAATCTATCTAACTATCTAACTATCTACCTATCTATTTATATAGCTTTCTATTCATCTCTCTGTCTATCTGCTTATCTGTCTATCTATCTATCTATCTATCTGTCTGTCTGTCTATTTGTCTATTTATCTATTTATCAATTTGCAGATCTCTTTATCTTTATATTTGCTTATCTACCTATTTGTATATCTATCTATTTATCTATCGATCAATAAATCTGCCTATATGTCTATCTATCTACATATGTACATGTTTATATGTATATCTATATACCTATCTATATACCTATCTGTCTGTCTGTCTGTCTATCTATCTTTCTATCTGTCTATCTATCTCACTTTTTATTAAATATCTATCTATATGTTTATCTTGATATATCTATAGTTATATAAATATCTATCTATCATAATATATATCTCTCTTTCTATCTGATATCAGTCTATCGGTCTATTTTATATTTATCTATCTATACATCTATCTATTTGTATATCTGTGTATCTATATGTATGTCTGTCTATCTGTGTGTCTATCAATCTTTCTATCTCTCTATCTGTCTATCCGTTTATTCGTATATCTATCCGTCTATCTATCTATCTATCTATCTATTTGTTTATCTGTCTATCTATCTGTCTAATTGACTTTCATTATATGTGTCGATCTGTTTATATATATATTCTATCCATATATCTATATCCCTATCTATTTATCTGTCTATCTAGCTATATATCTAGCTGTCTATCAGCCTATCTATATATCTGTATGTCTGTCTATCTAACTATATGTTTATCTGTCTATCTATCTATCTATCTGTCTATCTATATTTTGTCTATCTAACTCGCAATCTATCTATCTATATTTATTTCTATAGATCTGTCTATATGTCTATCTGTCAATATTTTTATTTGTCTATCTGTCTATCTATCTATCTGTCTATCTTTCTATTTATCTTTCTTTCTATTTGTCTGTCTATCTCTCTATTTGTCTATCTATCTATCTATCAATCTGTCTGTCTATCTTTCTATCTGTCGTTCTATCTATCTTTCTATCTATTTGTCTATCTATTTATATATCTACCTATCTGCCTATTTGTGTATCTGCATATCTACATATGTGTCTATATGTCTATCTGTCTATCTATGTATTTATCTATATATCTATCTAGCTTTCTATCTTTCTCTCTGTCTATATGTCTATTTATCTATGTGTCAATCTACCTATATGTCTATATGTCTATCTGTCTATAAGTCTATCTATCTATTTCTCTTTTTATCAATCTACCAATCTATCTATCTTCCTATCGATCTATCTATCAATCTTTAAATTTGTGTATTTGTCTATCTGTCTATTCATTTATATGTCTATCTATATATCAATCTATCTATCTATCTATCTATTTGTCTATCAGTTTATATTTCTATAAATTTGTTTATCTTTCTATCTTTTATCTATTTATATGTATATCTATATATCTGTCTATCTATCTATTTGTTTAGCTATCTATTTATCTATTCGTCCATATATCTATATATCTATATACATACATACATACATATATATATATATATATATATATCTATCTATGTGTCTATCTATAGATATATCTATCTGTAGATCTATCCATGTGTCTATCTATCTATTAGTCTATCTGTCTATCTGTCTATCAGCCTATCAGTGTATTTATCTGTCTATCCATCTTTCTATCATTCTATCATTCTATCTATCTATAAATTATTCAATCATTCTATCTATCTATCTATCTATTATTATATCTATCTATCTATCTGTTTATCTGTCCATTTATTAATATATCTGTCTATCTGTCTATTGTTCTATATGTCTATATGACTATCTGCCTTTTTTAATAATTGCTTATTTGCTTACTTGTCTATTTATCTATTTATCTGTCTATCTATAAATTTGTCTATATGTCTATGTAATTATATATGATTATGATTATGTATATGTAATTATATATGATTATGTATATGTCTATGTATCTATCTATCTATCTATCAATCAATCTATCTATCTATATGTCATTTCTATCTATTTTTCTGTCTATCTATCTGTCTATCTATCTTTGTATCTATGTGCCTATGTGTCTATCTTTCAATCTATGCATCAATCTATTTGTCTATCTATTTGTCTATCTATCTCCCTTTCTATCTATTTATATGTTTGTTTATTTGTCTATCTATCTATCTATATATCTATCAATCTTTCTTTCTACGTATCTACCTATCTATCTATCTATGTGTCAATATGTCTAGATGTATATACGTCTATCTATCTATATGCCTATTTGTCTATCTATTTCTCTATCTTTCTATCTACCGACCAATGTATCTTCGTATCTGTCTATGTGTCTATATATTATCTATCTTTAAATTTGTCTATTTTTCTTTCTCTATATTCATTTATATGTCTATCTATATATCAATCTATCTGTCTATCTATCAATTTGTCTATCAGTCTATATTTCTATAAATTTGTTTATCTTCCAAACTTTTATCTGTCTATATGTCTATCTATCTATTTTTTTAATTATCTATTTATCTATTCGTCCACATATCTATATATCTATTTATCTATCTATCTATCCATCCATCTATCTATCTTTCTATATATATATATATATATATGTGTGTGTGTGTGTGTGTGTGTGTGTGTGTGTGTGTGTGTGTTTGTGTCTATCTCTAGATTTGTCTATCTATATATTTGTCCATCTGTCCATCTATCTATCAGTTTATCTATCTTTCTATATATCTGTCTATCTGTATATCATTCTATCATCCTTTCAGTCTATTTATTTTTCTATACAAGTTTCTATCATTCTATCTGTCTATTTTATTTATCTATCTATCTATTATTCTATCTATCTATCTATCAGTTTATCTATCCATTTATTAATATATCTGTCTACGTGTCTATTGTTCTATCTATCTATATGCCCATGTGCCTTTTTTTATAATTGCTTAGATGCCTATTTGTCTATCTATCTATCTATATATCTATCTATATATTTATCTATAAATCTGTCGATATGTCTATGTAATTATATATGATTAAGTATATATGCCTATGTGACTATCTATCTATCTATCAATTTGTTTATCTAACTATATATCTTTCTGTCTATTTTTATGTCTATCTGTCTGTCTATCTGTATATGTGTCTATGTGGCTATGTGTCTATCAGTTTATCTCGCATCAATATATTTGTCGATCTATTTGTCTATCTATCTCTCTATCTATTTATCTGTCTGTCTGTCTATATATCTATCTATATATATGTCTATCTATCTATCTGTATATTTATTATCTTCCTTTCTACATATCTAACTATCAATCTATCTATCTATTGGCTATATGTCTATCATTATATATGCATATGTGTCTATCTATCTATCTTTCTATCTATCAGTGTATCTGTCTATATATCTATCTATCTATATGTCTATCTTTCTAAATGTTTATTTATATATCTATCTATTTGCCTATAAGCGAATCTACATATCTGCCTAGCTGCCTATATGTCACTCTGTTTATCTATGTATCTATCTAGCTTTATATTTGTTTATCTCTCTATCTGTCTATCTTTCTATTTGACTATATATCAATATGTCTATCTGTCTATCTTTCTATCTGCCTATCTGTGTATCTTTCTATTAGTCTATTTATCTAGCTATCTATATTTATATTTGTCTTTGTGTTTATCTGTCTAATTGTCAATATGTCTATCTATGTATCTATCTATCTATCTATTATCTATCTATTATATTTCTAACAATCAATCAACCTGTATATCTTTTTATCCAGTCTATATATATATATATATATATATATATCTCTCTCTCTCTCTCTCTCTCTCACTCTCTCTTTATTTATCTATCTGTCTAGGTATCTATCTATACATCTATATATCTATCTATCTATTTAACTATCTATCTATCAATCTATCAATCTGTCTCTCAATCTTTCTGTCTATCTATTTATCTATCGATCTGTCTAAATGTATAAATGTCTTTCTATCTAACTGGTTATCTATCTGTCTGTCTAGCTGTATATCTATAAATCTTTTTATATCTCTATCTATCTATCTATGTATATGTTTATATGACTATCTGTCTAACTATCTATCTATCTATTTTTCTGTCTTTCTTTCTATTTATCTATCTATCTATATATCAATCTATCTATTTATCTATCTATCTATCTCCAAAATTTTTATCTATATGCCTATTTGGCTATCTAGCTTTCAATCAATCTATCTGTCTATCTATATATCTATATGTCTATCTATCTATCTTTATATCTATCTATCTATTTATATTCTATATGTCAATCTGTCAATTTTTCAATCTATCAATTTGTCAATCTATCTATCTTTTTAATTATGTATCAATCAATTATTCAATCTATATATCTGGCTATTTGTCTATCTGTGTATCTATCTATCTATTTTCTATCTATCTATCTATCTATTTATCAGTCTATCTATCTATCTATCAGTCTATTTATCTATTTATTTGTTTATTTATATATCTATCTATTTATAAATCTGTCAATTTCTAAATATTTCAATTTGTTAATCTATTTATCTGTATAATTATCTATCTATCAATCAGTTAATCTATCTATCTACCATCTGTCTATCTATCTATCTGTCAATCTGCCTATCTATCTATTTGTCTATCTATCTCACTATCAAAGTGTCTATTTGTATGTCTATCTTACTATATTTTTGTCTATCTATCTATCTGTCTATATGTCTATCTATCTAACTTTCTATCTACCCATGTTCATATCTACCTACCTATCTATCTCTATATTTATATATCTTTCTATCTGTCTATTTATCTGTCAATCTATCTATCTATCTCTCTAACTATTTTTCAATCTATCTATCTATATATTTGTTTATCCATCAAAATATTTATCTATCTATTTATATATATGTCTATTTGTCTATATCTATATCTATGTATCTATCTATCTGTCTATATGTCAAATTGTCTATCTGTCTATCTTTCTATATGTCAATATGTCTATGTATCTATCTATCTTCTGCCAATGTATCTATCTATTTATCATTCTATCTATCCTTCTGTATAATTGTCTATCTAGGTATCTGTCTATTAATCTATCTATCTGTCAATCTGTCTATTTTTCTAAATGATCTGTCTATCTTTCTACCTGTCTATCCATCTATCTATCTATTTATCTGTCAATCTGTCTATCTATTTGTCTATATCGCTATCAGTCAACATCTCTATCTGTCTACCAGTTTATATGTCTATTTGTCTATATATCTATCTATAAATCTAACAATATAGATATCTATTTTTATATCTATCTATCTATCTATCAATGTTTCTGTCCTTCTATCTATTTGTCTATCTGTCTATCAATCTATATCTTTATCTATCTATCTATTTGTCAGTCTATCTACCTATATTAATATCTGCCTATCAATATATCTGTATATCTGCCTATATCTCTATCTATCTATCTTTCTATCTGTCTATCTATTTATTTGTAAATCTCTCTAACTATCTATATATCTATCTATCTATTTATTTGTCTATCTGTCTATCTGTCTATTTATATATCCGTCTATATATATATATATATATATATATGTCTATATGTTTATATGTATATCTATCTATCTATCTATTTATCTATCTATCTATCTGTCTGTCTGTCTATCTATATATCAAACTACCTATCTATCTATCCGTCTATTTATCTATCTTTCTATCTAACTATCTGACTAAGTGTCAATCTATTTATCTATCTATCTATCTGTCTATCTATATATCTACATATCTATCTATCTATCTATCTACGTATCTATCTATCTATCTGTTTATATGTCTATTTGTATATCTGTCAATCTACCTATATTCATATTTATCTATCTATCTATCTCTCTATCTATATATCTTTATATCTATCTATTTATCTGTCAATCAATCTATCAATCAATCTATCTATCTATTTATCTCTCTATCTGTCTATCGATCTATTGGTTTATCCATCTATCTATTTATATATCTATTTATATATATGTCTATTTGTCTATATCTATATTTATGTATCTATGTATCTATCTATCTTTTTGTATATATGTCAAACTACCTACCTACCTATCTATCTATTTATATAACTGTCTGTCTAACAATCTATCTTCTATCGATATATCTATCTATTTATCATTCTATATAACTATCCATCTATTTGTCTATCTAGGTATCTGCCTATTCATCTATCTATCTATCAATCTATCTATTGTCAATTAGTCTATATGTCTAAATGATATATTTATCTTTCTATCTGTCTATCTATCTATCTATTTATCTATCAATATGTATGTTTATTTGTCTATATCTCTATCTATCTACCTGTCTATATGTCCATCTGTCTATTTATTTATCTATAAATATATTAATCAAGAAATCTATTTTTTATCTATCTATCTATCTAGTCTGTCTGTCTATCTGTCTATTTGTCTATCTGTCTATCAATATATCTATCTATCTAACTATCTAAGTGTCTATCTACCTATATTCATATCTGCCAATCAATCAATCAATCAATCTGCCTATATCTCAATCTATCTATCTTTCTATCTTTCTATCTATCTATCTATCTATCTCTCTAACAATCTATCTATCTATCTGTCTATCTGTCTATTTGTCTATCTATCTATCTGTTTTATCCTATATATATATATATGTCTGTCCATTTGTATATCTATCTATATGTCTGTCTGACTATCTGTCAATCTACCTATTTGTCAATCTGTCTATCCATCTATCTATATATTTATCTATCTGTCTATCTAACACTATGACTATCTATCTATCTGTCTGTCTATCTATCTATCTACCTACATATCTATCTGTCTGTCTATCTATATGTCTATCTATTTATTTATATATCTGTATATATATATATATATGTCTGTCTATCTGTATTCTGTCTATCTATCATTCCATCTATCTATATATCTGTCTATTTGTCTATCTATCTATCAATCTATCTATATATTTATCTATCTGTCTATGTGTCTATCTACCTATTTAACTTTCTATCTATCTCTTTATCTATCTATCTTTCTATCTATATATTTATCTATCTATCTATCTGCCTATCTATCTACCTATCTATCTATCTAGCCTATCTATCTGCCTATCTATCTATCTATCTGTCTGTCTGCCTGTCTGTCTATCTATCTTTCTATCTATCTATAAGTCTATCTTTCTATCTATGTTTCTATCTTTCTGTCTATATATCTAGCTGTCTATCTATCTATCTATCTTTTTAAGTATCTATTTGTCTATCTATCTCTCTTTGTATCTATATATTTGTCTATATGTCCATCTGTTTATCCATCTATCTATTTATCTTTTTATCTATATATATATGTCTATTTTCTATATGTATTTCAATCTATCAATCTATCATTCTATTTGTCTATCAATCAATCTGCATATCCGTCTATCTATCTATCAATCTATCTATCTATCTGACTTATATCTATCGATCGATCTATTTGTCTATATTTTTATCTGTCAATTTGTCTATCTGTCTATTTATCTAACTATCTATCTGACTATCTATCAATATGTCAATATGTCTATCGGTCTATTTGTATATATGTCTATCTGTCTACTTGTCTATATGTTTATTTGTCTATTTATCTTTCTGTCTATCTGTCGATCTATTTATTTGTGTACATATAAATATATATATATATATATGTTTATTTGTCTATCTTTCTATCTGTCTAAATGTATAAATATCTCTCTATCTATCTGGCTATCTAACTATGTGTCTAGCTGTCTATCTATAAATCTTTTTATATCTATATCTATCTATCTATGTATATGTTTGTTGACTATGTGTTTAACAAACTATCTATCTATTTATCTGTCTATCTTTCAATTTATCTATCTATCTATATACCGATCTATCTATTTATCTATCTATCTATTTCTCTATCTTTCTATCTATATGCCTATTTGGCTATCTGACTATCTATCTATCTATCTATATATTTATATGTCTATCTATCTATCTTTATATCTATGTATCAATTTATATTCTATCTGTCAATTTGTCAATTTTTTAATTTATCAATTTGTCGATCTATCTATCTGTTTAATTATGTATCTATCAATTATTCAATCTGTCTATCTGACTATTTGTCTATCTGTCTATCTATCTATCTATTTTCTATCTATCTGTCTGTCTGTCTATTTATCTGTCTATCTTTCTATTTATCTATCTATCTATCTATCGATCTATCTGTCTGTCTATCTATTTATTTATTTGTCTATTTATCTATCTATCTATTTATCAATCTATCAATTTCTAAATCTATCAATTTGTTAATCTATCTATGTGTATAATTATCTATCTGTTAATCAGTTAATCTGTCTATCTATCATCTATCTATCTCTTTATCTATTTCTCTATCTCACTATCTAACTGTCTATTTGTATATCTATCTTTCTATATTTTTGTCTATCTGTCTATCTATCTATCTATCTATATGTCTATCTATCTATCTACCTATCTACCTATGTTCATATCTACCTATCTATCTATCATTCTATTTATATATCATTCTATTTGTCTATTTATCTGTCTATCTATCTATCTATCTATCTTTCTAACTATATCTCAATTTGTCTATCTATCTATATGTCCATCTGTCTATGTATCTATCTATCTTCTATCAATGTATCTATCTATTTATCATTCTATCTATCCTTTTGTCTAATTGTCTATCTAGGTATTTATCTATTCATCTATCTATTTATCTGTCAATCTGTCTATATGTCTAAATGATCTATCTATCTTTCTATCTGTCTATCTATCTATCTAACTATTTATCTGTCAATCTGTCTGTCTATTTGTCTATATCTCGATCTGACTACCAGTTTATATTTCTATTTGTCTATCTATCTATATATAAATCTATCAATCTAGATATTTATTTTTCTATCTATCTTTCTTTCTTTCTGTCCATCTGTATATTTGTCTATCTATCTATCAATCTATTTTTTTATCTACTAATCTATCAGTTAGTCTATCCACCTATATTCATATCTGCCTATCAATATATCTGTCTATCTGCCTATATCTCTAACTATCTATCTTTCTATCTGTCTATCTATTTCTCTGTCAATCTCTCTAACAATCTATCTATTTATTTGTCTATTTGTCTATTTGTCTATCTATCTATTTGTTTAGCCTCTATCTATTTACATATATATATATATACATATATATATATATATATATGTATGTATGTATCTATATATATGTCTATATGTATGTATCTATCTATCTATTTATCTATCTATCTGTGTGTTTGTCTATCTATCTATCAAACTGCCTATCTATTTATCTGTCTATTTATCTATCTGTGTATCTGTCTATCAATCTATCTGTTTATATGTCTATCTATCAATCTGTCGATCTACCTATATTCATATCTACCTATCTCTCTATCTGTATATCTTTCTATCTGTCTATTTATCTATTTATCTATCTATCTCTCTATCTGTCTATCTGTCTATTTGTTTTTCCATCTCTCTATTTATTTAACTATTTATATATATGTCTATTTGTATATATCTATATCTTTGTATCTATCTATCTATCTGTATATATGTCAAACTACCTATCTATCTATCTATCTATCTATCTATCTATCTATCTAACTATCTATCTAACTATCTATCTTCTATCAACATATCTATCTGTTTATCATTCTATCTATCTATCTGTCTATTAGTCTATCTATGTATCTATCTATTCATCTATCTATCTATCTATCTGTCAATCTGTCTATATGTCTAAATGATATATCTATATTTCTATCTGTCTATCTATCTATCTTTTTATTTATCAATCTATCTGTCTATTTCTCTATATCTCTATCTATCTATTTGTCATTGTCTATATCTATATTTGTCTACCTGTCTATATGTCTATCTCTCTATCTATTTATCTATAAATCTTTAATCAAGATATCTATTTTTCTATATATCTATCTATTTGTTTGTTTGTCTATATGTCTATTTGTCTATCTGTCTATCAATATATTTATCTTTCTATCTATCTATCTGTCAATCTACCAATATTCATATTGCCAATCAATCAATCTATGTGCCTATATCTCTATCTATCTATCTATCTTTCTGTCTATCTATCTATTTGTCTATCTCTCTAACAATCAATCTATCTATTTGTCTACCTGTCTATCTGTTTATCTGTCTATATATATATATATATATCTGTCCATTTGTATATATATCTATCTATCTATATGTCTGTCTAACTATCTATCAATATGCATGTCTGTATATCTATCTATTTATCTTTCTGTCTATCTAACCCTCTTACTATCTATCTATCTGTCTAGTCTATCTATCTATCTATCAATCTATCTGTCTATATGTCTATCTAATTATATGTGTATCTATTTATCTGTATATATATATATATATGTCTGTCTATCTCTATATATGTCTATCTATCATTCCGTTTATCTATCTATCTGTCTATTTGTCTATATGTCTATCAATCTATCTATATATTTATCTATCTATCTATGTGTCTATCTATCTATCTATATGATAGATAGATATCTATCTATCTTTATGTCTATCTATCTATCTATCGGTATATATGTCTGTCTGTCTATCTTTCTATATGTCTATCTATCTATCTATGTTTCTATCTGTCTCTCTATCTATCTAGCTGTTTATCTATCTATGTATCTTTTTAACTATCTATTTGTCTATCTATATATCTTTGTATATATATATATATATCTATATGTCCATCTGTTTATCACTTTATCTATTTTTCTTTCTATCTATATATAGGTCTATTTTCTATATGCATATCTATCAATCTATCTATCTGTCTTTCTATCAATCTGTCTATTTACCTATCTATCTATCTATCAATCTATCTATTTATCTGTCTTCTATCTATCGATCGATCTATCTGTCTTATATCTATCGATCGATCTATCTGTCTATCTTTTTATTTATCAATCTGTCTATTGTCTATTTATCTATCTATCTAACTATCTATCTATATGTCAATATGTCTATCTGTCTATTTGTCTATATGCTATCTGTCTATTTGTCTATATGTCTATCTGTCTACTTTTCTATATGTCTATTTGTTTATTTATCTTTCTATCTATTTGTCGATCTATTTGTTTGTGTGCATATAAATAATAAATAAATAAATAAATAAATAAATATATATATATATATATATATATATATATATATATATATGTCTATTTGTATATTTATATGTCTATCTGTTTATCTATATATCGATCTATCTGTCTATCTATCTATTTATTGATTTGTCTATTTATTTTCTTGTCTATCAATTTATCCATATATATATATATATGTGTGTGTGTGTGTGTGTGTTTGTCTATCTGTCTATCTATCTATCTATTTATCTATTTAACTATCTATCTAATTATATTATTATCTGTATATATCTCTATCACTATTAAAAATTACCGAATTTTCGACCAATTTTTTGGTCTCTAAATTGGTGTTTTTGGTCAATAAATAAAATATCTACCAATTAATGACCAAAATATTATGTTCTAATTTTGCTCGTCACTAATTTTATTACTGACAATAAATTAGTCAGTTTGTAAATTAGGGATCATTTACCGACTCTCTCCTGACAAATATGTATCAACTATATTCCGATAATTTTCCAACTAAAATAATTAGGTCGGTATATGCTCTCCAAATGGTCGGTAATAAACGATCATTTACAGAATAGTCATCGACAAATAATTACCGACTAAATTCCAACCATTATCAGACCAAAAGCACTTGGTCGGTAATGGTCTCCAAATGGTCGGTACTTACCGACCATCGGAGAACATTTAATGACAAATAATTTTCGACTATATTCTAATTATTTTTCAACCAAAAGCATTAGGTTGGTAAATTGTCAAAAAATAATCAGTAATAACCAAAAAAATTGCTACCAAAAACTGACCAACATTTTTTAAAATCATTGGTTAGCGATTGATCTCCAAAAGTATTACCGACTATTTGGTTGCCTTTTACCGATCATTGATTTTAAAAAAATTTGATCGGTTTGGTTGCAATTCGGTCAGTAATTACTGACACAATTTTTTTTTCTAGTTTTCCAGCAGTTCCTGCAGAAGCTAGAACATAAAACTCAAAAAAAAAATAAAATCCAAAAAACATCAAGTTTGATGCAATTGCTGCAGAGACATATACAGATAATACAACAAAAAAATCCAATTAACTCCCGCAAACAACTATATATACTACATGTATATATTAAATACATCAAGATAAAATAAAAAAATGAAATTCAAAATCAATGTTTTAGGCATTGAAAAAAAATGTGTGTAGTACACTCAATCATCCAACCTTGCTTCATAATCATTATGCTGGGATGTTTCTGGTCCACATGGTGAGATGTCAGGTACTTGGGTAGAGCTGTCTGCTGCTACTAGTCCTAATATAGTTGCTCAAGGTGTTGCTGTAGGTGATGGAGTAGATGCTGTAGCTGGAGCATTATGCCGAATAATCCGAGGGTAGATCATCATGGTTGAACTACAGTCCTCCTTCCTGAAACTTCTTTGTAAGTCACTCAAAATGCATAGGCAACTCATCCTTATCATCCTCATAGTTGATCATGTGCTGCTCGGTATCAGCCAACAGATAATGTATTTATTTCGCATCACGTCCTGAAATTTCTCCATCGTCGAGAACAAATTTAAAACTGATCATGTAAATTTAACTTCATAACTGGTAGTCTATGTGAGTAGAATGATGATGTTGACGAATCAACCCCATAGATGGGCATCTTCTCCTTGCCATCAACAACTGCATGACAAATTTAATTCATATCAACTGGTGGAGCTGATGAATGAGAACTACCTATTACACCATCACATGAACCTGAAGTAGACTGAGAATATGATTGAGTCGCAGCAGCTAACATTTACTCATATCTCGCCTAATAAAAATGTATAAAAAGTATTTAAATTTATATTCAAACAAACAAACAAAAGTTAATTTTTTATGAAACTTACATTTGTTGCACGAGATCTCTGATCAATAAAAGTCTGATCATCATGAGCCTACGTGTGTGTGTATTTGAATAAGCGAGTAAGACAGGGCTTTTTACACTCCATGCATGTCTATAATTAGACACAATACATACATTAAATCTATTGAAAAAAAATTACTTATGATAAATGAAATTTAGGAATAATTGAACACATTTCACAAAGTAATAACCATAAAAATTATAAATTAGAAATAATACCAATGCTCATTCGTGCTCACGCATAAAGCAAGATCCACAAGTGTGTGTAGACATGCCACTACCCTCCCTAGCTCGCTCTGAGCGATGATTGCTGCTCTATTGATCACACCTCTTCTAATAATCTGGATCTTCTCATTTACTCCACCACTCCTTGAAAACATGATCCGGGACACTCGATTTTTTTTTCTTTCTTCTTCAACCATTTATCTATGATCTCGTAAATGGTGTCTTTATATTGACTGACAACATGTTTATAGAACACACTTTTGACCATCTCCACTATCTATGTCCACCTGTAAACTTTCTATAATTATAAATAATCAATTTTTAATTAGTGAAAAAAAGAATAAATAAAAGATGTAAAAATTTTTAGGTTGTAGTATTTACCTTAAATTCTCTCCAAATAATCAATTGGTCTCTATATGTGAGTGACTTCCAATTATGTCCAATAAGTTTAAATGCCTTCTTGAAAATTGTCCTAGGAACCCTAGAAATAGAACCAAACGGCTCTAACTTCATCCGGTAACAAAAAATTTACTAGCAAGTAAGAAATAAAATAATAAAATAATAAATTATTTGGTAAGTTTTATATATTATGGATTATTTAATTATCGGATCAAACTGACCAATAGAAAGAGTCTCATCTATGCGGTGCTTTGAGGAAGACTGTCCAACATCTCCATCCACTCCCTGCTCTCTCTCTCACATCTTTTGATCATTCATCAAAATCTTACAACCATTATGTGGATCAGTCAGCTGATGCTGCTGCTGTAGTACATTCAGGACCTTCTCTGTCTGCTTTGGCATCTCATCCACCCATGACCTTCTACTAGTTTTGGGCATACATGAGGCCGTGTTTCCTATATCATAACTCATACTACCTTGCAATGTGCTACCTCTACCTTGTCCACTTGCCGTATCTATAAAAAATACACAAGGCAATGAAAATAAGCAAAAATGAGTAACCTTTGAAATAACATAAAACTCACTGTCTACTCATTCTCATATGAATCATCCAAATCTAGTTCGTCTTTTTCTTCAGATATAGTAATATCATTTTCAAACTCATCTTCATCACTCATTTCTTTCTCTTAATCAATTAAATTTTCATCTACATCTACATCCCCACTTGTATCCATCTTAGAAGATGTGACTAAAAGAACGTCTTCATCCCCCACCACAGCTTCGATTATAACATCATTGTATCATTTTAAAAAGCTGGTTCTATGAAATTAGTACTTGGTGATGCGGGGATGCCAATTTTAGCCCTTGCTTTGAACTTGCACACAGCTTTCCAAACCTTTTTTTTGAAAAGTGTGTTTTATTAATTGTATAACCCTCTCTTTCGGCGGAGGAATACAATTTTAACAAACTAACTTCTACCCATTTCCCACCATTCACAAACTTTAAAATACAATAAATCAAATTAACAAACTATAAAAATGCTATTTTAAGATGCTTTTATTATCCTCTATAAAATTTCTTGGTGCTAAGCCCTATCCTGGGTGTTTCTGCCATTGCTTACTGCCATTCCCGTTCACTTTAATTCTGGCTATCTTCTAGTCCTTTTGATTTTCACAACTTTGGCTCTTATGCTTCTTTTGCCGACTCTTACAGACACTATTAACATACATAATAGATCTTCTACCAGAACATACAGACCCTAATTGCTGACACAACACATGCTTTTAATCAACTTAAGATATGACTCAAAACACAGTCCTGACACCAACACTACACAAGACCAAAGGTTCATAGTTGTTGAATTTTTTATCGTGCACATCGATAAGTTTATATCAAGGATGGATAACAATATCAACATGTAGTGTTGGGTCGAACCATTCACATTTGAATAACACAGTTTTTTTAAGCGGGAGGGCTTCAAATTCTAACTCGATCACTTCGACCATAGTCCCATAATAGTCATATTCAGTTTCATTGTATATGGATCCTTTAATGCATACCCCCGTATTGTCAGTTGCTCGGTAACTACCATACAATTTAGTGTGAAATTTAAAACCATTCACATTGTAACCATTGTATGTTCTAACAACTCTTAGGGGACCTTGTGTTATACTTCAAAAATAATAATTGGAAATTTTATTTGCACGATTATAATCATGTAATCAAAATTAAGTGGATTGTTTAGATTATAATTATAAATTTTTATTAGAACAATTAATTGTGTTGTGATTATTATTATAAGTAAACATATGTATTTTTCAAAAATTAGTGGAAATTCTTATTCTGTCACGGCATTGATAGCTTCTTTATATATGTTTGGAAACTATTTACATTTATTTGTAACAAAATCACTAAAAAATGAAATTAAAAATAATTGATACATTGATAGGAAATATTCAATTATAATGCTAAATAGATCTCATTTGACTATTAAGAAATACTTACTCAATGAATGGTTGAACATCTGGACAATTAATTAGGACATATAGATGAGCTACTTTTTATTCCTAGTCTGCTAGATACTTTTTCTCTTCAGCACCAATTTCTTTACTCGGAGGCTTGAAAATTTCAAACATATCATTATCCACATTGTCATTAAGATAAACCTCATTCCACTTTTCCTTAAGAGAAAGAGTTGGATCTCCTTCTGGTGGACTTGCTTCACCTTGGTATATTCAAACATAGTAATCAGTCATCAAAACCATTTCTATATAAATGCATCTTCACAGTCTCAACATTCAAAAACTTTTTAATCTAACATTTAACTGAAGTGCAAGGACACCTTATATCAGTTCCACCATTCACACACTTAGGGTGTCTCAGAGAAAACTCAAAATATTCATCAACTATATCCCCCCATTCATTAGAGAACATTCCATTCACTATTCGACCCTTCTACATCCATTTAATATCATCTTCCATAACTATTTAAAGAAAAATCAATTTATTTAACAAACGCGATTGTCTCTATTTATAGTTATATATAATTATATAGACATTTATTTAGTTATAAAAATATTTATATATAGTTATACACATATAGTTTAACATAATGTTGTATGTTGTTATACATGTAATTATAAATATAATTACATGTGGTTATACATATAGTTACGCATATAATTAAATGTACATTTATACATGTAGGCTTATATATTTGTTAATTTAATTTTATATATTTATACATATAGTAATGTATAGATATAGATATAGTAAAATACTTTTTATATATTACTATATACAAATATATAATAAATATAAGCTATAAATTTAATATTTAAAAATAATTATGCATAAAACTTTTAAAGTTATACATATAGTAAGATACAATTATTTATAGTTATATATTATTTTACATATAATATATATAGTTATAAATAGTTATATATAATTAAACATATAGTTATATATAGATATATTCATGCAAGTAGTTATAAGTAGTTATACATAAATATAAACAAGGTTTAAAAAATATATTTTGCTTTAATTATATTAATACATATATGTATATGTAGTTACAAATATATTTATGTATAATTATATAAACATTTATTTAGGTATACTAATATTAATATATAGGCATACACATATAATTTAACATAATGTTGTGTATTGTTATACATGTAATTATAAATATTATTACATGTAGTTATACATATAGTTATACATATAGTTAAATGTATATTTATACATGTAGGTTTATATATTTGTTAATTTAATTATATATATTTATACATATAGTAATGTATAGGTATAGATATTGTAAGATACTATTTTATATACTACTATATACAAATATATAATAAATATAAGCTGTAAATTTAATATTTAAATATAATTCTACATAAAACTTTTAAAGTTATAAATATAGTAAGATACAATTATTTATACTTATATATTACTTAACATATAATATATATAGTGATAAAAAGTTCTATATAATTAAACATATAGTTATATATAGATATTTTCATACAAGTAGTTATGAGTAGTTATACATAAATATAAACAACATTATAAAAAAATATTTTGTTTTAATTATATTAATACATATATGTATATAATGCTACAAATAAAGTAATATATAATAATATAGTCATTTATTTAGATATACAAATATTTATATTTAGTTATACACATAATTTAACATAATATTGTGTGTTGTTTTACATGTACTTATAAATATTGTTACATATGGTTATACATATAGTTAGACATATAGATAAACATATATTTATACATGTAGGTTTATATATTTGTTAATTTAATTTTATATTTTTTATACATATAGTAATGTATAGGTATATATATAGTAAAATACTTTTTTATATACTACTATTTACTAATATATAATAAATATAAGCTGTAAATTTAATATTTAAATATAATTATACATAAAACTTTTAAAGTTATACACATAGTAAGATATAGTTATTTATAGTTATATATTATTTTACATATAATATATAGTTATAAATAGTTATATATAATTAAACATATAGTTATAATAATATATTCATACAAGTAGTTATAAGTAGTTATACATCAATATATACAATGTTATACACAAATATTATAATTTAATTATATGAATACATATATGTATATATAGTTACAAATATAGTTATATTTATTTATATTGTGTTACATAATTTCACTAATATTAATATATAGTTATACACATATAGTTATAAATATGTATGTAGTTAAAGATATAATTATATATAACATTTATATTGTTATACATTTAGTAAATATAAATTATATTTTGTTATATATTAGTATACATATAGTAAATTTTATTAGAAATATAATTATATAGAATTTTACATATAGTTATAAATTATTATAAAATTACAAATTAGTTATGTAATGTTATAAATATAGTTATAAAAATAGTTTACTTTATTATAAATATAGTTATAAAAACTTTTATATAAAATGGCATATTAATATGATTATATAATTAAACATGTATCTATATAATATTTGTGAAAATTAAATTTTTATAAATGGTACTTAAAAATTATTATATTTATACGTAACACTTTTATAAATAATATATAGTATATTTGTCACATTTATATAAACTTTATAAAAATTCTATATTTATATAAAAAAATAATATGTAATATAAATATATACAAAATTGTATAATTATTTAATGCTACATAATTGTTATATAAAAAAATATATAAATGGATAGTTTTATGTAAATTGTGTATATATATTTATAAACATTAATACATATGTATAACTATTTATATATTACATTATATGTTTTTATAAACATATCAATGTTTATTTATAATTTAATACGTTTATATATATTAAAGTATAGACATTGATACATAATATCATATGATTATATAAATGTATAAAGGTTTATATATTTGTTAAAAATATTTAAGATTAACATTATATAAAAGTTTGATTTAACATTAATTATTATATATATTAAAGTATAGACATTTATACATAATGTCATATGATTATAAATATAAACCATTAACATTAAGATTATTCGGATGCAAACATTCTATAATTGAAATCAAAATCACTAATACCCTAAAAATCTAAAGAGTAGAAGAAAAAAATTTAAACATGAAAAATTATAGTTTAATTAATTGTGCCGAGTCAAAATAATGTTAGGTAAAATGAAATTGAAGCAAAACTTAAGAAATTCAGAAGAGAAAAAAAAACCTAACACTTTATACTATAAAAATGAAAATCCGATTGTCTATATATAATTTAGAGAGACAGAGATATGTAAAAGTAATTTGAAGGAAAAGTACAAAGAAAAACTTACCTGGATTTAGAAGAAAGAACAAATTTTATTGATTTTGTTCTTACAATCACCTCTGATTCAAAAAAAAATGACGGAGTTTCGATGAATGTAGGTGTTAATGACATAGAAAATGATTTTCAAATCAAAAAATTAAAACAATAAATAACCAACCAAAATTATGGTTTGAAAATTGTTGGTGAGAAAAAATTTATGATTATTTGGAAGTCCACTTTACTGACCAATTTTAATGGTAATATATTTTTGGTCACTCAATGGTTGATAATTTGTCAGCAATTTCTATTCGCTATTTCCTTCCTAATTTACTAACCAATTTTCGACCAAAAACATTTAGTCAGTAGCTATAGTCGGTATTTGGTTGTTAAATGGCTGGTAATTACCAACCTACATTATCGATCGGAAGTTTGGTCTGTAATTACGACGTTATAAATATAATGGAAAACCACTTTACCAACCATTTTTAATAGTAATTAATTTTTAATCATGAATTGGTCGATAATATTTTTAGAGTGTTTTTCGACAATCCCACCTAATTTAAAGACTAATTCCCGACCAAAAAATAATTTGGTTGGTAATATATGGTCGGTAGTGAGTCGGAAATTTAGTCGAAAGTATTTTTTCCAAATGCCCCTATTTGGATCACTAAATTGGTCATGAATTGGTCAGTAAATACTAACTTATATATCTGGTCGGTAAAATGTCGGTAAGTATGAAATTATAAATAATTTTAAAACCCACTATACCATCCAATTTTAATGGTAAGTTATTTTTGGGCGTTAAATGGTCGGTAATAGAATGGATAACCACTCTATAGACCGATTTCGGACAAAAAACATTTGGTCGGTAATTAGGGTTGGTCTATGGTCAAAAAAATTTTATTTTTCGTTACACTTTTTTGGTGGCTAGAAGGTCGTGATTTAGGCATCAATCACCAGCCAAATTTTTAGGTCAGAAATTTGGTAGGTATTCTTGTAATTTTTAGTTGTGTATATCTTTCAATCTTTGTTTCTGTTCATATGTCTATCTGGATATCAGGCTATTGGTCTATCTATCGATCTATATTTCTATCTATCTATCTGTCTATTTGCCTATATATCTATTAGTCTATCCATTTATATATTTATTAATCTATCTATATATCTATTTATATATCAATACATCAATAAATCAATCAATCTATCTGATCTATCTATGAATATATCTATCTGTCTATCTATCTATCTATCTGTCTATCTGTTCGTCTGTCTATTTTTCTATCTGTCTTCTCTCTATAAATCTATCTATCTATCTATTTATATTTCTTTTTGGTTATTTATCTATCTATCTATTTTCTAGTTGGCTATATATCTATCTGATTGTCTATCTATCTATATGTGTGTCTATCTATTAATTTGTCTCTAGATCTATCTATCTATCTATCTAATATCTATCTATCCATGTGTCTATCTATCTATATGTCAATATGTATATCTTTCTATATATTTATGTGTCTATGTGTCAATGTGTCTATATCTCTATCTATCGATCTCTCTATTTGTCTATCTATTTATATGTTATCTATCTATTTATCTTTATGTCTATCTGTCGACATGTCTATCTGTATATCTGTATATCTGTCTTCTTGACTATCTAACTATTTGTCTATTAGTTTATCTATTTATATGTCTATTCATATATCTTTCTATCTATCTGTCTATCTGTATATCGGTCAATCTATCTATCTATCTATATATATTTTTATATTTCTATCTATTTATCTATCTATCTGACTATCTATCTATCTATCTATAAATCAATCAATCAATCTATCTATCTATCTATCTATCTATCTGTCTATTTGTCTATCTATCTATCTGTCTATCTGTCTATCTGTCTTTATGTCTACATGTCTATCTATCTTTCTGTCAATCTATGTATATGTCTTTCTATCTATGTGGTTATTTGTCTATTTGTTAATCTTTCTATGTGTATAGTTGTCTATATGTCTATCTCTCTATCGGTCTATCTGTCTATATGCATCATTATCTATATATCTGTCTATCTGTCCATCTGTCTATCTATTTATCTATATATCTATCTTTCTTTCTACATGTGCATCTACATTCTATCTTTCTGTGTATCTGTCTATATATCTATCTGTGTATCTATTTATCTATATATATTTATTTCTATTTGTCTATCTATCTATCTTTCTCTCTCTGTCTATCTATTTATCTATTTATTTATATCTTTATCTATTTATCTGTCTATATGTCTCTTTATCTATTTGGCTAAGTATCATTGTGTCTAACTATAAATCTATCTATATGTCTTTCTATCTATATATGTATATGTCTATATGAATATTTGTCTAACTAACAATCTATTTATCTAACTATTTATCTATCTTTCTATAAATTTATCAATTTATCAATTAATCTATTGATCTATATATGTATCTATCTATCTATCTGGATATCTGTCTATCTGTCTATCTATTTGTATTTCTATTTATATATCTGTATATCTTTATATCTATCTATGTTTCTATATATCTATCTGTCTATCTATCTGTCTATCTGTCTATTTGGCTATCTATATATCTAACTATCTATCTATGTGTCTATCTTTCTATCTGTCTACCAATTAATCTATTAATCTATTTTTTTATCTACCTAACCATCTATCTATCTGTCTATCCATCTCACTGTCTATCTTACTATCTGTCAATATTTTTTATCTATCTATATGTCTATCTATCAGTCTATCAATCTATCACTCTATCTGTCTATCTATCTATATTTATTTGTGTATCTATCAATCTTTTTATCTATTTGTCTATCTATCTATCTATTTGTCTATCTATTTGTCTGTCTATATATTTACCTGTTTATTTGCTCATTAGTCTATCTGTCTATATTCCTATTTGTATATATACCTAATCTTTTTATCTATCTATCTATCTATCTATCTATTTATCTATCTGTCTATATGTCTATCTGTCTATATGTCTATTTGTCAATCTGTCTCTTTGTCTATCTAGCTATGTATTTATCTATCTCACTGTCTATCTATAAATCTGTATATATGTCAATTAATCTATCTATGTACATGTCTATATGATTATATGTATAACTAACTATTTATATATTTATCTTTCTATTTATCTGTCTATATATATATATATATATATATCCATCTATCTATTTTCGATCTATATATCTGTCAATCTATATATCTATACGTCTGACTCTCTATCTATCTATCTATTTATCTATCTATTTATTTATCAACCTATCTAGCCATCTGTCTTATTTTATTTTTGCCTATCTAACTATCTTTATATCTATTTATCTATATATCTATCTTTCTTTCTATTTGTCTATTTTTTAATAGTGTATCTGTATATATGTTATCTATCTATTTGCCTATCTATCTAATTATTTATCTATCTATCAATTAATCTATCTATCTATATGTCAATCTACCTATTTGTCTTTCTATCAACCTACCTATATGTCAAATGTCTGTTTAATTATCTGTCTATATGTCTATCTATTTATCTGTCTAGCTGTCTATCAATCTATGTGTCTATCATAAATCTATCAATCTATATTAATCTATCTATCTATCAATCAATATATCTAACTATATCTCTATCTATATATCTGTCTATCTGTCTATATGTCAAAATGTCTATCTATCTTTCTGTCTTTGGATCTATCTATTTATTTATCTATCTGTTTGACTGTCTGTCAATCTATCTATCTACCTATTTGGCAATCTATCTATCTATCTTTCTTCTATCTATCAATCTGTTTATATATCTAGGTATCTAACTAGTCTATCTATGTATCTATCTATCTGTCTATTTATATGTCTATCTATCTATCTATGTATCTATATCTATTTATGTATCTATATGTCTATCTATCTTTCTATATGTCTATCTATTTATATGTCTATCTATATGTTTATGTATCTATATGTCTATCTATCTATATATTTATCTATCTATCTTTTTTCTATCTATTTGTTTATATATCTATTTATCTATATATCTATCTGTATGTCTGTCTATTTGTCTATCTATCTATCTATCTATCTATCTGTCTATCTGTCTATATGTTATTTGTCTATCTGTCTATCTACTAATTTCCCTATAAGTGTATCTATATATCTATCAATATATATATATATATCTATCTGTCTATCTATCTATCTATCTATCTACTAATCTATCTAACTATCTATCTATCTATCTGTCTATCTTTCTATATGTCTATCTGTCAATTTGTCTATCTATCTATATGTTTATGAATCTATATGTTTATCTATCTATCTGTCTATCTGCCTATCTTCATATCTGCCTATCTATTTATCTATTTATCTATCTATGTATCTTACTATCAATCTATCTGTCTTTTTATCAATCTATCGACTATATATTTATTTATGTATCTATCGACTTATCTTTATTTATCTATCTATTTATATATCTATCTATCTATCTTTGTGTCTATCTATCTATCTCTCTATTTATCTTTCTATGTGTCTTTCTATATGTCTATCTATCTATATGTCTATCTATATATCCATATATATATATTTATATATCTATCTGTAATTCTATCTGTATATCTATCTATAAATCTATCTATCTGTCTATCTATAAATCTATCTATCTGTCTATCTGCCTATCTTCTTATCTATACATCTATCTATCTATAAATCAATATATCTATCTATATGTCAATCTACATATCTTTCTCTATATCTATCTATCTTTCTGTCATATGTCTGTCTATCTATCTTTCTATCTATCTATCTATCTATTTATCTATCTATATGGATATTTTTCTATCTATCTATCGATCGATCTATCTGTCTGTCTATCTATCTATCTATCTGTCTATTTATTTATTTATTTATCTATCTGTCTATCTGTAATTTTGTCTATATGTCTATTTGTCAACTTGTCTATGGGTCCATATGTATATCTATTTATCTATCTAATTTTTTACTTATCTATCCTTATATTTATCTCTCTATATATATATCTATCTATCTATATATCTATTTGTCTATCATTATATATATATATATATATATATATATATATCTATATTTGTATATTGGTCAATTTGTCTATCTGTCCATCTGTCTATCTTTATATCTATCTATCTATATATTTATCAATCAGTCTGTCTATCTGTTTATTTATCTATTTCTCTATCTATCTATCTATCTATTAATCTTTCTATGAGTTTTTCTACTTATCTATATATCTATCTATCTATATATCTGTCTATATATCTATCTATCTAACTATCTGTATATCTTTCAATCTGTCTATCTGTTTATGTATTTATCCATATATCTATCTACCTATCTAGCATTTTGTTTGTCGATTTTCCTATCTGTCTATATATCTATCTGACTATCTATCTCTCTATCTTTCTATTTATCTATCTGTGTATATATTTATATGTCTATCTCTGTATCTATCTCTCTAACTATTTGGCTATCTATTTATATAACTATCTATCTGTCTAACTGTCTATTTATAAATCTTTCTATATGTCTATCTATATATCTTTGTATATGTCTATATGACTATCTAACTAACTAACTAACTAACTATATATCTATCTATATATTCATAAATCCATCGATCTATTTTTTTATCCATCTATCTAAATATCTTTTTATTTATCTTTCTATCCATCTGCATATCTTTGAATCTATCTTTCTATCCATCTTCCTATCTTTATATCTAGCTATCTAGCTATTTTGCTATATGGCTATCTATCTATCTATCTATCTTTTTGTCTATCTATCTGGCAATCTATCTATCTATTTTCTAAAAATCTATCAAACTTTCTATCTATTTATCTTTCTAGCTATCTATCTATTTATTTATCTATCTATCTATCTATATATCTATATATCTATATATATGTCAATCTATCTTTCTATCAATCTGTCTATCTATATATCTGTCTATTTATTGATTAGTCTATTAGTCTATTTGTCTATCTGTCTACCTGTCTATGAGACTATATGTCTAACTCTCTGTGTCTATTTATCTTTTTATCTATCCTACAATCTATCCCTCTCTTTATCTGTATATCTATCTATCTTTCTATTTGTCTTGCTGTATATATATATATATATATATATAATATATATATATATATATATATATATCTGTAAATATGTCTATATGTGTATCTATCTATCTGTATATTTGTCTATCAGGCAAGATTTCTATCTGTATATCTATCTATCTGTGTATCAAACTATCTATCTATTTAATTGTTTATCTATATATATGTATATCTATTTATCTATCTTTTAATGCATCTATCTATCTATTTATTTATTTGTCTATCTGTCTATCTATATATCTATATATCTATCAATCTATCTTTCTGTCTATCTTTCTATCTATCTATCTATCTTAGTGTCTATTTATTGATCAGTCTATTTGTCTATATGTCTATCTATCTACCTGTCTATGGGTCTATATGTCTATCTCTTTGTGTATATTTTTCTTTTTATCTATCATTCTATCTATCCCTCTCTTTATCTGCCTATCTATCTATATTTCTATTTGTCTAGCTGTATATCAATATATCTATATATTTATAAATATTTTTATCAATGTATCTATCTATCTGAATATTTTTTTATCAGGCTAGATTTCTTTCTGTACATCTATCTATCTATGTATCAAACTATCTATCTATTTATTTGTTTATCTGTCTATATGTCTATCTAGTTATCTATCTATTTATATATCTTTCAATGTATCTATCTACCATTTTTCATCTATCTATCTATCTATCTTTATGTCTATCTATCTATCTATCTTTATGTCTATCTACTTATCTATTTGTTTATTTATCTATCTATCTAATTATATGTCTATCTTTCAATCTCATATCTGTCCATATGGGTATATGGCTATCAGGCTATTTGTCTATTTGTCTATCTATCTTTCTGTCTATTTGTATATATGTCTATTTGTCTATATTTCTATTTGTATAGTTATCTTATCTATCTATTTATATCAATCTATATGTATATATTAGATCTGTTTATCTCTCTATCAATTCTATCTATCTATCTGTATATATCAATCAATCAATCAATCTGTCTATCTATTATTTATCTATCTATCTATCTATCTATCTATATGTCTATCTTTAATCTTGTATCTGTCCATATGTTTATCTAGCAATCAGGCTATTGTCTATGTGTCTATCTATTCATTTTTTCTATTTGTCTATTTGTCTATATGTCTATATGTCTTCTATCTATCTGTCTATTTTTATCTGTCTATGGTATATCTGTGTATATGTCTATATGTCTATCTGTATATCTTTTTATCTATTTATTGTAGCTATTAATCAATCATTTGTCAAATATGTCTATTAGTCTATATATCAATCTATCTGTAATGTTTGTCTGTCCATTGGTTTATCTTTCAATCTATCTTCTATATATAATTTATTTGCTATCTGGATATCTATGTATCTATTTATCTTTCTATCTATCTATATGTCTATTTATCTATTCTTTTTATCTATTATCTATTGTCTTCTATCTATCTGTCAATTTGTTTATCTATCTATTGTGTAGTACTATCTATCTGTATATCTAAGTGATCTATCTATCTTCTAATCTATATATCTGTCTGTTATATATCACTCTATCTGTCTATTTGTCAATCTGTCTATCTATCAATATTTCTATCTATCTATATCTAATCTATCTTTCTTTCTTTCTTTTTGTCTAACTGTCTATCTCTCTATCTGCTAACTAACTATCTATCTATATGTCTATGTATATATATATATATATATATATACTGTCTGTCTACCTACCGACCTACGTATCTGTCTGTCTATCTATTTATCTTGTCTATCTAATTATCTATCAAACTTTCTCTCCATATATCTGGCTATCTATATAGCAGTCTAGATGTCTATCTATCTATTTATCTATATGTATATCTTTTATATATCTATCTATTGTTTATATATCAATCAATCAATCAATCTATCTGTCTGTCTATATGTCAAACTATCTATTTGCATACCTATCTATATGTCTATCTGTCTAAGTGTTTATTTTCTATCCGTATATCAGTCTATCAGTCTATCCATCTATTTATCTATATGTCTATCAATATTTGTATCGATCTTGCTATCTGTCTATCTATCTATATGTATATCTGTATTTCAATCTTTCTGTCTATTTATCTATCTATTATATTTATTTATTTATCTATCTATTATATATATATCAATCTATTTGTCTATCTAATCTATCTGTCTATATGTCTATCAATCTATATGATTCTCTATCTAGATGGATATCTATCATTATGTCTATATGTATATTTGTATATCTATTTATCTGTCTATCTCATATCAGTCTATTTGTAGAACTATCAATATTTCTATATATCAATCAATATAACTATCTATCTATATGTGAATCTACCTATCTGTGTATCTATCTTATATCTATCTATCAATCTGTCTATGTGTTTATCTATCTATCTATCTCTCTATCTATCTATCTATATATCTATCATCTATGTATCTTTCTGTCTATCTATCTATTTGGCTATTTGTGCATCTATCTATTTATCTACCTATCTATCTATCAATCTATCTGTCTATATATTTATCTGTCTATCTGTCTATCAATTTATCTATCTCTATATGTCTATTTTTCTATCTGTTTATCTAACTATGTGGTTATCTATTGATCTATTTATCTGTCTATATTTAAATTTGTCTATTATATATTTTTTCTATCTGTCTATCTATCTATCTAACTATCTATCTATCTGTCTATCTGTCTATCAATCTATATATCTGTAAATCTATATATCTGTCAATTTATATATCTATTTGTCTATCTATTTATTTATCTATCTCACTATTTGTCTTTCTGTCTAGTCATCTTTCTATTTGTATATCTATAAAAAAGTCTATATGTCTATCTATCAATCTATCTATGATATGTCTATATGACTATATGTCAAACTAACTATCTATCTCTTTATCAGTCTATCTTTCTATCTATTTACTATTTATATATTTATGTATCTATATCTATCTATCTATCTATCTCATTATCTATCTGCATATCTAGCTATCTATATATCAGGCTATCAGACTATCAGGCTATTTGGCTATTTGGCTATCTATCTATCTATCTGTCTGTCTATCTACCTATCTTTTTAACTATCAAATTGATTATCTATCTATCAATTTATTTGTCTATCTATCTATCTGCCAATCTGGCTATCTTTCTATATATTTATTTGTCTATCTGTCAATCTGTCTGTGTTTATTTGTATATCTGTCTATCTATCTATCTATCTTTCTATTTATCTATCTATTTATATGTCAATCAATCAATCAATCATCTATCTATCTATATATCTGCCTATATGTCTATCTGTCTATCTGTGTTGATGATTATGAATATATCTTTCAATCTTTATATCTTTCTTTCTATCTATTTCTCATTTGAGTAATTGTCTATCTATCTATCTGTCTATCTATTTATTTATCTATTTATTTATATATGTAAATATTTATATGTCTATCTATCTATCTATCTACTTGTCTATCAGTCTATCAATCTATCAGTCTATCTGTGATCTCTCTATCTCTCTATCTATCTATATGTTTATCTATCAGGTAAAT
>JAREIK010015020.1:0-85886 GCA_029783825.1 Sapria himalayana | reverse complement strand
TTTTATGTTTTTGAAAACATAAATGTTATATGGAGGGAGTAGAATTTATAGGCTAAAGAATGTTTTTTTTTATAAAAAAAAATATTTTTTTATTATTTTTTTGAATTTTTTTAAGATTTTTAGGGGCAGAATCACGAGGACCGTTGGATTCTGCCCCTACGTTGGAGGTGAATCCAAGGGCTGAAATCTGTGAAGTTTGAATTTTTTTTTTGCCGTTGGAATTGCTCGGATCGGTTCTATAATGAATGGGTAATGCCATAAATCCGTAATGGGTGTAGGGTATCGGCACAGTAAAAAGACCGCGGGTCGGGTCCAATCGACCGACCGCGTCTTTTAACGGGGGGGGGGGGGGGGGGGGGGGGGGCAAGGGACGGCCGGACGGGTCACGAGTCACGCCAAGCCACAACGTGACACTCCGCCAGTGCCAGCGTGCCTGCGTGAACCGCACTAGATGGACCCGTGCCGGCGTGCCGTGCCAAGGCACGAGCCGTGCCGGGCCAGGCACGGCACAGCTCGTGCCAGGCACGGCACGGCACGGGAAGTTCTTAACCCGGGCACGACACGGGCCCGGGCATGGTTTAAGAACATGCCGGACCGGCCCAGGCACGGCCAAACCGTGCCGTGCCTCGTGCCGGGCCGGCCCCGGCCCGGCAACGTTTGACACCTCTATGTCAATTGATCTATTTGACGATATGTCAGTCTATCTATTTATCTATCTATTTATCTTTTTGCCTATTTATTTATTTCTTTATATGTTTATCTTTCTATCCATAAAAATATCTATCTATTTGTCTATCTTTTTAATTATCTATCTGTCTATTTCTTTTTCTATATATATGTCTATCATTCTATCAACTTTATTTCTTTTTATTAATCTATATACATGACTATCTATCTATCTTTGTATATATCATTATATCTACATATCTATCGATATATTTTTTGATCGATCTATCTATATAACTATTTATCTACCAATAAATCAATCTATAAATCAATCTAACTAAATATCTGTCTGTCTACTTTTCTATATATCTATCTATCTATTTGTAAATTATACATCTATCAATCTATATGTCAATATGTCTATTTGTCTATCTGTCAATATTTTTATCTATCAATATGATTATCGGTCAATCAATCAATCAATCTATCTATCAATATGACTATCTTTCTATCTTTCTATCTATCTATTTATCTTTATATATATATATATATATATATCTATATATCTATCTGTCTATCTATCTATCTTTATATCTGTCTATTTGTTATATCCGTCTTTATATCTATCTGACTATTTATCAATTTGTCTATGTGTCTATCTATCTATCTGTCTATCTATCGATCTAGCTTTGAATATGTCGATCAATCTATCAATGAATTAACCAATCTAACTATCTATCTATATATCTATTTATATTTTTAATTATATATTTTTACACATTAATCAAACAAAATATTTATCTATCTATTATTTTTTTCTATATCTATCTACCTACAATCTACCTATCTATCTTTCGATCAATCTACCTATCTATATATCTATCTATTAAATAAAATATATCTATCTATCCATCTACATATTTATCTATCTATCTTTCTATCATTTTGTTAAGCTTTCTATCTATTGATCTATATTTCTGACAGGCTATTTATCTATCTATAGGTTTATCTATATATCTTTCTATATATTATATATGTTCTATTTATCAATCTAACTTTCTGTTTATATGTTATCTATCGATATGTTTATCTATTTATCTATCTATCATTCTATCTATATACTCTATGTTTATCTATGTATTTGCTTGCCTATATATATATTATATATATACACATCTATCTACCTAAATATCTATCTATCTGTGTATCTATCTTTCAGTCTTATCTATCTGTGTGTCTATTTATCTATCTATATGTCTATCTGTCTATATATAAATATATAAATATAAATATATAAATATATAAATATATAAATATATAAATATATAAATATAAATATATAAATATATAAATATATAAATTATATAAATATATAAATATATAAATATATAAATATAATATAATATATAAATATATAAATATATAAATATAATATATAATATATAATATAAATATATAAAATATATAAATATATAAATATATAAATATAACAATAAAAATAAATTATATATATATATATAAATCTATGTGTCAATAGGGTCTATCTTTCTTTCGATCTATCTGGCTTTCTATCTAACTATTATCTGTCTATCTGTCCATCTATCTATTTGCCTATATATTTATCTTTCTATCTGCCTATTGTTAATCTATCTATCTTTCTATCTATGAATCTTTCTCTCTATCTATTTATCAATCGGTTAGTCTATCAGTCTATCTATTTTTTTTTCTATTTGTCTATCAATCTATATGTCTATATATATATATATATATATATATATATATATATATCTATCTATCTGTCTATCTATCTATTTATATATCTATCGATCAATCTGTCTACCTATATATCTGTCAATTTATTCTATTTGTCTATCTATCTATTATTGATCTATATATCTAATATCTATTTATCTCTCTCTCTATCTGTCTATATATATATATATCTATAAGTCTATCTATTTATCTATTTATCTATTTATCTATATATCTATCTATCTATTTATATATTTATCTATCTTTTATCTATCTATCTATTATCTAAATATATATCTATATATCTATTAGTCTATTTATCTATCTAATAATGTATCTTTTTATCTATCTATCTGTCTACCAATTTATTTATCTATCTATCAATTTGTCTATCTTTTTCATTTCAATCTCTATATCAAACTATCTGCCAATCTGTCAATATAATTATATAACTATTTGTATATTTGTCTATAAGTCTATTATTTCTATGTGACTATCTATCTATATGTTTATCTTTCTATCTGTCTATTTTTTTTATCTATCTATCTATCAATCAATTTATCTATCTTTTTGTTAATCAATCTATCTATCTGACTATTTATCAATCTGTCTATTTTTCCATATATTTATCTATCTGTCTATCTGTCTATTTGTCTATTTGTTTATTTGTCTATATGTATTTTTAAAGGTTTGTTTATTAATTTTAGCCTTCTCTTTTGGCGGAAGAATACCGTTTATACAAACTATTTCTACCCGTTTCTCTCTTACATCCATATCCCGTTTCTAATGACTAGCAATAATGAAATTTTTCTAGTGCTAACTAGGAGCTTTCCAAAAGTAAAAAAAACATTATGAGTCTTCAATCTTTACTTTACTCAAGGCTTCCATCTTTTATTTTCCTAGCATTCCATAGATCATCGCTACTCTTTTCCAAATTTCTCCCTCTCTATGCTTTATATGCCCTATTTCCCTGCAAGAAAAATTTATTTCCACTTTTCAAATTACCTTGTCACCATGCTACATGAGATTCTGCCGAGCCTTTTCGCTACATGTTGTCTGTCCCTTCCTTTGTCTTTCTTAATTCTCCGATATAGCTTTTAACTTTCTTCTCAAGCGATGTTTCAAGTCCGCTTAGCCACATCTTGGTCCTTGCCGAACACCTAAACTAGACACTTACCTTTCCTAGATCCTTTTATTTAAAACATAGCACATGAATTCTGAAAATTACAGACTTCTTATCCCCCTTTGTATACCTAACACATTACTTTAGAGCTGTTTGAAATACATAACACATGACTATTGCAAACTCTTGCTAATTCCAGATTACTTTTAGTTCAAAAGAGCATTGATTGGTGGCCCATTTAACGCTATCCTGAAAAATCAAAAAAACCAGAAACAAACAAACAAAAAGAGCAGAAAATTCCAGCCTTACAGCTGCTTTACTTTCACTACTCCTTAAATCTTTAACCTGTCTGAAAACAAAACCAAAAACACAACCAAGCAAAACAAATTTCCAATATCCCAAGCTTAACAATTTTTTTTTCCTATCTTTTATTGCCCTCCCCACAGGACCGGGGTGGCTCTTCACTTGTTTCATGACCTCCTCCTGTAAAAGAGTTTGTATCTGCAAAATTTATCTTTTTTTTAGTATATCAGATTTTAAAAAAAATTATTTTCTTCCCCTCTTTATCCTTTAGATCTAATTTTTAATTTTTGTTTTTTTTTGAATTCTAATATATGGGAAACCTATTTTATCTAAACTTATTAAACCTTTATATTTTTCAATGATATCTTTCTCTTCAAATTCTTGAAAACCTCTCTTTGTACCCTCTTCTGCTAATTTGTCTGCCAAAACATTTGCTTCTCTGAATATATGTATAATTTTCCCTTTAAGTTCTATTAGTAGAGTTTTTATTTTATCAATATCTTCTTCTAGTTTCCATAGTTCTATTTTTTCTATTACTAAATCTACTAATAAACTCGAATCAACTTGCACTTGAATATTCTGAAAATTATTATCTTTACAAATTTGTAAACCTTTATGCAAAGCCATAACCTCTGCATCCAAGGCGGAGGAGGCTAAACCATTCATTGTGAATGCTCTTATCACCCCGCCTTCCTCGTTTCTTATAACACCCCCACCACCTGCCGCTCCCATATCCCTTTTAAAGCTCCCATCCGTATTTAATACTAGACCATTACTTTGGGGCTTTTTCCATCTGATAATTTTAATTTATGGTCTTTCCTTTTTCCTTGTAATTAGACCCCAAGCTTCTTTCCTGTTTTCATCTATTCCTACACTTCCAAGCTTAATAGGGCTACAGGCTAAGATAAATGCACATTCTTTTTAATTTTCTTCTAGAATATTTACTATATTCATTGGAATGCCGTCAAATCTGCTTTTATTTCTTGCTTTCCAGAGACACCATATAGTAATGTGAGGGATGTATATCCTTAGCCATTTGATGATCTTGTTCTTCGTTTTACTTTCCTTCCATTTTTTTATTCTTTCTATCAGTACATCCGAGCCTTTTTCTAACTCAACTTCTATTTCTAGTTTCTTTCATATGTTTTTAGCTATCTTCCCTGTTGAAAATAGATGATCCATACTTTCTATTTCTTGGTTACAACATTCACATCTAGATGCTAATCTTATACATTTCTTTTGAATGTGCTCATCAATCGGGATGGCTTTTGAAAGGAGTTTCCACATAAAAATGTTTATTTATTGTGGAAGTTCCTTTTTCCATGCTTCTTCAAAAATCAATTGTGGAATTTTTTTAGTTCTGATCAGCTCTTTTACACTTTTTAATGTAAATTTTCTTTGAGCATCTAAGGACCATTTCTATCCACTTTTAGTTAATATGGAATGATTTTCCACCATATTTCTCTGCTTGTAAATTAAATTCCAACTTTTTGATGCTCTTTTTGTATTATTAAAGGCATTACTACCTAGTCCGTATCTAGCTTTTATATATGCCACCCATAGGCTATTGTTTTTATTATTTTTAATTCTCCACTAGTTCTTGCAGGCCCAAGCTTTTGCTATATCGTTGAGATTTGAAAAGCCCAAACCATCTTATTTTAACGGAAAGCATAGGTCTTCCCATTTTTTTCAATGCAGCTTATTTTTACTTCCACTTTTTCCCCATAGGAAGTTTGACATTTCTTTTTCTAGTTTTCTTATGATAGTTTTCGGTGGCTGTAAAGACAGTAGAGTATGTGTCAGTGACCCATGCAATACATGTGTGATTTGAGTAACTCTTCCTGCCATGCTTAACAGATTTTCTTTCCAACCTGCGATCTTTCTCCTTAATTTTTCCACTAGGGATGCTAGGTATTCCTCCTTCAGCCTTCCCTCATAGATCGGGCATCCAAGATAAATTAGCGCACCCTTTTTATGTATGAATCCGGTGATATTTTTTATCTTTTGAGCTATATTTTCAAAAGATTTTTTTGCTATCATAAATTGACATTTATTCTTATTCAGCATCTGTCCAGTTTCTTCTTCCATTGTATTTAATAATTTAATCATATGTCTTATGGATTGGTTACTAGCATTTGAGAAAATTATAATATCGTCTGTGTACGCCAAGCAGCACACCATCAGTGTGTTTCTTGGTTGCTTATATCTAACAATTTTCCCTTCACTCATTTCCTTTTTCAAATTTATAATAAAGAGTTATAGATAGATATTAAAAAGGGAAGGAGAAAGAGGGTCCCCTTGTCTAAGTCCTCTTGAGGTTTTAAATTATTTGCCTACTTGCCCATTTATAAGTATTTTAACCCATACGCCTGATATACATTTATGTATTAAATCTATCCAAAATTCTGAGAAACCCATTTTTATCATTAAATAACATAATATTTCACATTCCACCCGGTCAAATGCTTTAGAAAGATCTAGTTTCAATATTATATTATGTCCTCTCGACTTAGCTCCTATCTCTCTAATCAATTCTGAAGCTAGATTAATGTTTTCCATCATCAATCTATCTTTAACAAAACCTGTTTGTTCTATCGATATAATAGATGGGAAAATTATACTAAGTCTACTCTGAATAACTTTAGCTAATATCTTGTAGATTGAATTACATAAACTAATTGGCCTGTAGTCTTCTCCTGTCTACGGGTTAGATTTCTTAGGAATCAAAACAATAAAAGAATTAGTCTATGCTTTTGTAACTTCTGCTCCTGTAAAAATCCAAACAATGGCTGTGACTAGATCCTTTTTAATAATGTTCCAGCTGCGCTGAAAAAACCCATTGTTCCATCCATTAGGACCTGCAGTGCTATCTTTATTTGCATTGAAAACTGCCTCTTTATCTTTTCTCTCAATATTTTGAATTAAAGTGTTTTTTCTCGGAGTAAATGGCTTACATAATAAATTTTTGAAATATTCTTCTAATTCATTTTTTATATCCTCTTCTTTATATAACCATTTACCATTATATGCTTTTAACCATTTTATTTTTTGTTTTTGAATTCTTACTTTGGCCATTTCATTAAAGAATTTTGTATTTTTATCTCCATCTTTTAACCACTTGATTCTCGCCCTTTTCTTCCAAAAAACTTCTTCCATATGCATTCTTAGTCTTAATTCAGCTTTGGTCTTGTTCAGCTGGATACTTGAGCTATCGTCTTTTTGATCAAACTCCATTTCTATGGTAGACACTTCCTGTTTCAATTCCTGAATATTTTTATTGATTTTTCCAAAAATCTCCTTGTTCCATTTGCTTAATGCTTGCCTTAAGTTACGTAATTTCTTCACTAAATTTGCAAAGGATTACCTGAAACATGTTTTTCCCATGATTCCTTTACTATGCCATCATACCCTTTATGCATTCCCCACATATTTTGAAACATAAATCCTTTATGTTTCCCTTCACTATTTTCAAATGTTATAAGCAAAGGGTTATGATCCGAGCATGTTCTGTTGAGATGTCTGACCTTTATTCCGCCAATCTTGTCCACCCATTTAGTGTTAAGTAGGACTCGATCCAGCCTAGACCAGATCGCTTTCCTCCTCTTCCAGTTGTTGCACCATGTAAAATTAGAACCTAGGAAGTCTGCTTCCATTAGATTTGCTCTTGAAATTGCCTCATTAAAATGAGCTAATGCCATTTGTTCAGGAGGTCTTCCTCCTCTTTTTTCGTTAGCATTTCTCATTACATCGAAGTCTCCTCCAATAATCCATGGAGAATTTAATGCTGCTAATTTTTCCATCTCCTTCCATAGGGCTTTTCTTTCTTCCTTAGCATTGCTTGCATACACCACATATATAATTGCGTCTTGAAAGCTTCTTAATTTAAAGCATATAATCAGCTCAGCTTCTGCTATAATTTCAATATCCATCGATCTTTTCCACAAGATCCATAATCTACCATTTACATTTGAAAAGGCCTTTTCAAGACCAAGAGCATTCCTATATTTATCTATCTGATCTTTATTTACCATTGGTTCAGCTATAATGATTATCTTAATTTTATATATTTTAATTAATCTTCTTAGTCTATTTAAAGTAGGAGAGTTCGCCACTCCTCTTAAATTCCAATATAAGCTATTAAACATTTCAAGTGAACTTTGCTTGTGCTCTAGTTGTGTACTTCAAATCATATTTCTTGTTAACATATTTTTTCGTGTTTCTTGGGGGTTTGATTGAACTTGGTGGGGCTTGTTCTATTGTGCTTAATAGTTGAATTTTTCCCAGGCTTTTGCTCATTTTTCTAATAGCCTCCAATGCACACACTCTCTCTCTTGTGGGATATTACTCCTTATTTTCTATTTTCTTATTTCTGAATCGTCATGTGTTAATTTTGATTCAATCTTAGTTTCTCGCATGCTTGTGTTTATTAAGGGCCAGCTTTTTGCATCTGTTTCTTCCTCCGATAAAAGATCATCCTCCTCCCAGTTAAATTCTACCATTTTCTCCACTGTTTTTGTCTCTCTTACCCCCTCCCTTCTCTTACTTCTAGCTTTCTTTCCTCTTCTATCTTCCAGCCCCTTTACTCCCCATTCAGCCTCCTTGGATGTCTCCTCTAACCACTTTCTGATATCTGCCATTTTTTACCCTTCTAAATGCTTTTCCAGCCTTGTGTCCTTCCTTATGTCTCCCTTTTCTCTACCCTTTCTGCCTTCCTCTCACTTTCCTTAGCTTTTTCTAGTAATCCCTTTTCTACCCCATCCCCCATTATCTCCTCTGGGTTTTCTTCTATTCCTCTAAGGTGCTTCTTCTGCTTTGATATTTCTGCCTCTTCTATGCTATTCCCTGCTCGTCTTTTCTCCCTCTCTATTTTATCTTCCCCTTTGCTCTTGTCACTATCTCCTATACCCTGCCCTTTTTTTACCCATTCACTCCCTTTCCATTTTCTCTCTTCTTTACTAAACTTCCCCTCTCTCTTCTTCCCTCCACCGGCCATGCAAACTTCTTCCTCATGCCCCATTCTATGGCAGTATGTGCAGTATTTTGGGATGGATTCTGGATGGACTTCCTGCCATAATCCATTGGTAAGGTCACTGCCTATCCACACTCTACTCGGTAGGGGGAGCCTAATGTCAACTTCCTCACAAATTTTAGCGACACTAGGCCTAGTTATACATGTTGTAGCTTCATCTCGAAGCTAAGGTTTGCCGAAGCAGAGTCCAATAGAGTAGAGAGATAGCTTGTTAAAGAAGTGCAAGGGGAGTTTCGGTAAGGTAATCCATACTAGTGCATGAGAGGATTCCTCAAGAGGTGTGAAGCTCGGCGACCATTTGAAGATGCGGATGGGCAGCCCCACGATGCTCCACTGTCCTCTGTCCCATATTCGGAGGAAGTCGTCTTCTTCCTTGAACTGGAAGAAGGCATGCTTGCCATCATACCATACGAGCTTCACCACTGCCCGTAACTTCAAGGAGGCGAAGAAATCATAAATGGCATTAATTTCAGGCCGACCGTGCGAGAATTTTCCAATGAGAGTGAGCTCGAATGAGTCTTCCAGTTTATTGATTTCTTCCTTCGAAAATAGGACTGTGTGAGACTCCATTTTTACTTCAAAGTTTGGAAAAATGGGCACGGCTTCTTTGAAGAGAGATGAAAACAATTTCTTATTAGAGAGCAATTCGGAATTCCTCATTTTTAGCTTGAATTTTAGCTTTCTTCGCTCAAAAATGGCATTTTCTCTCTCTAAGAATGCACTTTCTCTCTCTATGGGTTGCCGTATATTATTTGTCTATATGTTTATTATTCTATCCATCTAACTAAATAGCTATCTGTCTATCTTTCTATCTGTCTATCTATCTATTTCTTTATCTATCTTTTAGTCTATCATTCTATCTATCTATCTATTAATTAATCTATTGACTTGCCTATCTATCTATCTATATATGTATCTTTATATCTACCAAATTATTTGTATATCTATCTATCTATCTAAATATCTGGGGATCTTTTATCTATTTATATATCTATCCAACTATATATCTATCTTAATATTTATCTATCTGTCTATTGATATATATATATATATATATATATATATATATATATATCTATCTATCTATCTATCTATCTAACTTGTTGTTAATCAATATATCAATCAATCTAATCTATCTTTCTATTTGTCTATATGTTTATCTATAAATATGTCGATCTGTCTAATGGTCTATTGATCTATCTTTCTATCTAATTATCTATCAATCTAACTATCTATCAATCTAACTATTTATCTTTTTGTCTATCATTTTATCCATCTATCTATCTATTAATTTATCAATCTGTATATTTGTCTATTTGTAATATTTGTCTACCTACCTATCTATCTATCTGTAATATTTGTTTATCTGTTTATTTATCTATTTATCTTTCTATCCATATATCTATCTATCAATCTATCAATCAATCTATGAATAAATCTATCAATCAATCAAAAAAACTAACTATATATCAGTCTATCTTTATATCTATCTATTTATATACCTATCTTTATATGTATCTAATTATGTATTTATATATATATCTATCTATCTAACTATCAACTAACCTATCTATCTACCTATCTATCTACTTATCTATCTATCTATCTACTTTACTATTTATCTATCTATCTCTCTACTTATTTATGAATCTATCTATCTATCATTTTGTCAATCTTTCTATATGTCAATCTATCTTCCTGACTTTCTATCAATCTATCTATCTATATTTGTATCTATCTATCTTTCTATATGTCTATTTTTTATATATCAATTTGTTTATCTTTCAATCTCTCTAACTATTTAGCATTTTATATATTTATCTATCTATATGATTATCATTCTTTATGACATTCATTCTATCATTATATTTAACTATCTATCTGCTTGTCTATATATATATATATATATATATATATATATATATTAATATCTATCTATCTATCTATCAGGCTATCTATTTATTAATCAATCTATCAATTTATTTATCTGTCTATCTATCTATCTAATGGTCTATCTACCTTTCTACCTATTTATCTACCTATTTATCTATCTAACTATCTATTTGTCTATCTATCTATCTATCATTTTGTGTATCTATTCATTAGTCTATATGTCTTTCTATTTATCTATCTATTTGTCTATCTATCATCTGTTAATCTGTCTATCTATCTATCTTATATCTTTTGATCTTTCTATCTATCTATCTATGTATCTATTAACTATTAGTCTATTAATCTATCTATCTATTTGTCTATCTCTCTATCAGTCTATTTTACTACTTGTCTATCTATCTAATTATATATCTGTCTTATTATGTTTTTGTATATCTATTTATATACTTTTTTCTATATATATGTCTATCTATATATATATATCTATCTGTCTGTCTGTCTATCTATTTATCTATTTATCTATTTATCTATGTTTTTATATATCTATCTATCTATCTAATTATATTTATATTTATCTAACAATCTATCTATCTATTTATGTATCTATCTCTCTATCTATGTTATAATTTAGCTATTTATCCGTCTTTTTATCTACCTATTTATATATCTATCAATCAATCAATTGTCATCTTTTTTCTTTAAATATACCCAACAATCTGTCGAATAATCTATGTAATTATCTATTTATCTTTTTGTCTATTTGTCTATTTATCTATATGTCTATCTTTCTATCCATTTAACAATTTATATATATGTCTATCTTTCTCTCTATCAATCTTTCTATTTATTTTTATATCTATCTGCATATCATTCTATCTTTCTTTCTATTTATCAATCTATATACTCGCATATCTGTCTATCTTTCTATCTATATATTTATTTATCTATATATAATCTATCTATATATATATATATATATATATCTATTAATCAATCAAATAATATTTATATAAATATATATCTATCTATTTACCTATCTATCTATCTTTATATCAATTTTTCTTTATATCTATCTATCTATTTGTTAATTTATATATATGTATATTTGTCTATCTGTCTATATGTCTATCTATCTATATGTTTATCTATCAATATGTATATCTATCTATCTATCTATATATCTATCTATCTGTCAATTTCTCTATCTATGTATCTATCATATGTCTACTTGTTTGTCTATCTATCTATCTGTCTACTTTTCTATTTATCTATCTTTATATATGTCTATTTGTTATATCTATCAATCTGTATATTTATCTATTTGTAATATTTTTTATCTATCTATCAATCTATCTATCTGATTTAAATTAATTTGTCTATTTGTCTATCTGTCTATGAATTTATCAATCAATCTATCAATGAATTAACTAATCTAGCTATCTATTTATCTATCTATATATCTATCTATCTTTCTATCTATTTAATTATGCATTTTTTATTTATATATCTATCAATCTATCTATCAATCTATCTATATATTTATTTATCTATCTATCTATCTACTGATTTAGCTACCTATCTATCTATTTATCCACCTATCTATCTATCGCTCTATTTATCTACTTACATATCTCTTTATTTATCTATCTATCTATCTAATTATTTATCTATCTATATATCTATTTATCATTTTAACTAGCATTCTATCTATTGATTTATCTTTGTGACTATCTGAAAATATATTTATCTTTCTATATGTCAATACATATATCTATATATATGTTCATCTATCTATTTGTCTTTAAATTTTTCTATCTATCTTTCATTTTAATTGTCTATCAATCTATATGTTTATCTATTTATATGTCGATCGTTCTATCATTCTATCTATCTATCCAAGTGCTTAATTATTTATCTACATTCCTTTCTATGTATCTATCTAACTTAATATATATATATATATATATTTGTCTTTCATTATTATCTGTGTGTATTTCTATTTTTTTATCTATATATCATTATATCAATCAATCAATTTATCTATATGTCTATCTATCTATCTATCTATATGTCTATCTAGAAGTCTATTTGTCTGTCTATCTATCCGCCTCTCTATATATTTGCCTATCTATCTATCTATCTATCTATCTTTCTTTCTATATGTTTTTTTTATCTATCGATCTTTGTATATGTATATCTATCTACCTATTAGTCTATTAGTCTATCAATATATTAATCTATATGTCAATTTGTTTATCAGTCTCTATGTCTACCTGTCTATTTTTTTATCTGTCTGTCTATCTAATTGTATGTTTATTTATATATTTGTCTCATTATCTATCTTTCTATATATATATATATATTTATATTTATATCTATCTATCTGTATATCTATCTATCAATATATTTATTTATCTATGTATCTATCTATTTATCTATTTATCTATCTTTCTATAAATTGATATATCTATTTTTCTATCTATCTAATTATCTAAATATTTATTTATCTATCTATCTATTTATCTATCTTTCTAATAATTTATCTATTTATCTATCTATTTATCAATTTGTCTATCTTTTTATCTCTCTATCTATCAATCTGACAAAATATCAATTTATCTATATAACTCTCTATCTATTTGTCTATTTTTATGTATCTATTTTTTATATCTAACTATCTATCTATCTAGTTATCTATCTTTCTCTCTTTCTATTTCTTTGTCTAAGTGAATTTTTTTATTTCCTCATTCAATTTCAATTCAGGATGTCGATAGTAATCATTCAGCTCTTGTCTTGATTTTAAAGTGTCTTTTGTTTTTCCATCTACAATAAGGATAGTGTTGATAACATTGTCAAACATATTATCTTTCAATATGCATTACATCTAAGTTATTATGAATTAAATTGGACTTCCAATAGGGCAAGTCCCAAAATATTCTATGCTTTCTCCAGCCAAATAATTTATCTATTCGGCCATTAGTTCCAGTAGCTTCTTTTTAGGTTACATTGTTCAAACCCAAACTCTGAATCTTTGTCATAATATCATCTCCTTCATCATAGTTTTATTTTTCAAAATGTAGTTCTATTTCTTCGAAATGGATGATTCTTAGGTATAAACTTATGCAAATTATCAAACCATGACTATTTACCACTAAATTTGAGGTAGATGAATCAGAATTTGTCATGCAATATGGGCATGCGAATCATTCTGTAGTTCTTCAGCCATACAACTTTGATTATGAAGGAAAGCCACTTAGCATCCACATAAGGGCTGCTCGCATAATGAAATTTTGCTTCTTTGACATATCATATGTATTCACGCCAATATCCCACAAATGATTTAACTCTACAATAAGAAGTTGTAAGAAAACATCCAGCATGTCTTTTAGATTTTTTAGCCTTGGAACCAATATTGACAAAAAACATATATTGCTCCTTCATACACAACCATGAAGGAAAGTTATAAGGTGTCACTATCACTGGCCATGTTGAATACTATTGTTCAGATTGCCCAAATGGCTAAAATCCATCAGTGTAGAGACCAAATCTCACATTTCGACTTTCTACTGCAAAATATTTATGTATATAATTAAAATGCTTCTAAGCAAGTGAATCTGATGGATGACGCATTACCCCTTCTTCAACCTCATGCTCAGAATGCCACCTTATATCATTTGCTATTGTATTTGATGCATATAGTCTTTGTAATCGAGGAATTAATAGAAAATAATACATCTTCATTAAGACAACCTTTAATTTTTGTCGCGTATCTACAACACGAGGTGCCTTCCTAAATCGAGGATGATCACAAAACTTACAGCTAATTATATCACTATCACCGCCCTAATATAGCATGCATCCATTAAAGCAACAATCAATTTTTTTTACTCGTAGACCCATTCCTCATAGTAACTTCTTGATGTTGTAAAAGTTATTAGTGATCAAATTATTATCCAAAACAATCTCTTTCATCAATTCTGTCACCTAATCAAATAATTTCTCAAACATATAATTTTCTTACGTAATGCTCATTTGTTGAGCCACAAGCGACAATTGCAAATTGTTTTTACAACCAGACCACAACTCTTTATCTCCAGCTTTAAGTATTTCATAAAATTTCTAAGCTTCATGATTAGGTGGTTCATCTGTGTAATCCATTCTGAAGGCAGCACTAGTAGCACTCGTGATCATTCTATGGTATGTGTTTGATGATTATTCACCACAAGAAAATGATTCAGTACCCTTATTTTGATCAATATTTAGAGTCATTGTACTTTCCCCATGATAAATCCAAACAAAATAATTTGACACAAAGTCATATTTAGCCAAATGATATCTTATAGTGTTTGCATCATGAAAAGAAATATTTTGATACTTGTAATGATTACATGGATACTTAATTTTTTCTCCATCCATCAATTTTGATTGAGTACATTCATAATTGATGAAAGTTTCAAGTCAAGTCAAAAAATCTTTATTCAAAAATTCAATAATAACTTCTTATGTACATCAATTGATGATCTGAACTCATTTTGCCCTATTTTATTTACAAAAAATAATGTTCAATCATTATTTTAAATAAAACATTCTATTACTTCAAAATATACAAATATTTAAATAAAATTAATTACAAATGAATATTTAAAAATTAAAAATCATGAATATCGAGGCAATGTGTTTGCAGAATCAGCATTCATAGATAAAGAAATTTTTAGCACAAAAAAGATTAATAGATATCATAGTAATACTAGATAAAGGGTACAAAATATGATAATGCAAAAGAAAGGAAAATAAAAAAGAAAGGCATTCAAAGTTTGAAGGAGGAGAGGGAGAGAGGGAGAGAGAGAGGGAGAGAGAGAGAGAGAGAGAGAGATAAGGTGGATAGAAAGAGGAGCACATAAATGGGGAGACGAGAAAGAGAGAGGAAGAGAAAGAAGGGGGAAGAGAGGGGGAGAGAGAGGGGGGGAGAGAAATAGTGAAAGGGAGAGGGGGAGAGAAATAGTGAAAGGGAGAGAGGGGGAGAAAGGGGGAGGGAGAGAGAAAGAGTGGGGGGAGAGAGCGAGAGAGAGAAAGAGGGGGTGGAGATAGAGAGAGAACAAGCAAGAAAGAAGAGTGGGAAAGAAATTACAAGAGATAGAGTGTGACACAAAGAAAAAGAGGAAGAGAAGGACAAAAATAATTATAGAGGGAGGGAGAGACACAGAGAGTGCAGTGTTAGAATGATGAAGTATATAAAAGAAAATAAAATTTCTTCTGTACAAACCTATCAAATATTATTTCTTTTGTTATACATAAGTTCATATTTGAGCCTGAGGCCCAATGGCTGGGTTTAGGTAAGAGTACAACCCTTATTTGTATTAGACCATATATGAGCATAATCTACGGACACTCTCATGCTATGTGCTTACATATTGTTGATATTATATCTTTAGCCATTTTATTTCAAGTTAGTGCAACAAAATTTTATTATCCCATATATAATTATATGTTAGGATACATATTGTAAATGTAGTTATAAATAGTTACATATAGTTAAACATATAATTATATATAGATATATGCATACAAATAGTTATAAGTAAATCTAAATAAATGTATATAAAGTTATAAACAATTATATACATTTGAATATATGTATACATATATGTATACATAATTAAAAATAACGTTATATTTATTTATATAGAGTTTTTTATAGTTATACAAATATTTATATATAATTATAAACATTTAGTTAAACATTATGTAGTATGTTTTTATACATATATAATAAATATAGTTACATGTGGTTATACATATATTTACACATATAATTAAACTTATATTTATACATGTATGTATATATATTTTTTCATATAATTTCATATATGTATACATATAGTTATGTATAGGTATGAATATACTAAAATACATTTTTCATACTAATATATAAAAATGTATATTAATTACATGTTATTAATTATATATTTAAATATAGTTAAGTATACAGTTTTTATAGTTATACATATAGTAAGATAGAATTATTTATAGTTATATGATATTATACATATAATATATATAGTTATAAAGATTTATAAATCATTAAACATTTAGTTATACACACACACACACACACACACATATATTCATACGAGTAATTATATTTATTTATAGATAAATATATACAATGTTATAAACAAATATATATATTTACATATATGTAAACATATATGTATAAATAGTTAAAAATATTGTTATATTTAATTATATAAAGTTTATTTAGTTTTACAAATATTTATTTATAGTTATACACATATAATTAAACATATTGTTTTATGTTTTAATACAAGTAATTATAAATATAGTTACATGTGGTTATACATATAGTTACACATATAGTTATATTTATATTTATACATGTAGGTATATATATTTATTCATATAATTTTATAGATTTATACATATAGATATGTATAGGTATAGATAAAGTAAAATACATTTTTATATACTAATATATACAAATGTATATTAAATATAAGATGTAAATTATATATTTAAATATAGTTAAGTATAAAGCTTTTATAGTTATATAAATAATAAGATACAATTATTTATAGTTATATGTTATTATACATATAGTATGTATATATATAGCTATTAATATTTTGATATATTTAAACATATAGTTATATATAAATATATTCATACAAATAGTTATACATAAATATATAAAGTTATAAATAAATATATAGATTTATATATATGTATACAGAGTTATAAATATAGTTATATTTAATGTTGTAGAGTGTTATATAGTAATAAAAATTTTTATATATAGTTATACAAATATTTATACATAGTAATACACATATAGTTAAATATAATGTTGTATGTTATTATACATGTAATTATAAATATAGTTACATGTAGGTATACATATAGTTACACATATAATAATAATTCTAACACTTAAAATTATCAAATCCTACTTGCGTTCTCATTATAAAGTTTTTTTGAATCCAAGATTTCTAAAAACTTACTAGTTAGATGGTTGGTAGCATCATTAAATGGGTGTAAACCCTGGATTTGAACTTATCATTGTTCTTTTAAGAAGTATATTTTGGTAACCCATATGAGAATTAAAAATTTATTTTTGAATTCTGAAACTATTATTTTAGATTTATATTTATTAAAAACTTCTATGAGCTAAACAAAGTTGATGCACTTCAGTGCATCAAAAGTGGATAAAAGTTATAAAGTTATAGCATAAAATGTTAAGGGGACCCAAAATCAAAATAATAATTTTTTATTATAATTTTTAATTTTAATATAACATTTGGGGACCCAAATCCAAAATATTTATGATTTGGGTCTTCCAAATTCTATACTGATAATTACCTTCTTTTAATCATACAGTATGCATATACTCAAGTATGCATATGAGTTTATGCAGAGACTCATTTTTTTCATAAATAAAAACATATGCATATGGAGTTTATACATACTCGGTATGCATAAACATATGCATAAACTTGTTTCTGCACACTGAGTAAGTAGAAATGAGTTTATGCATAATATTTTTTTAATTATATTGTGATAATGATGAGTATCCGAATTTAGGTACTAAAATATAACCCAAATCATATATATTTTTTATTTTGGATTCCATAACATAATTATCCATTATATATATGTATATATATAAATAGATTAAGGATGAAAATATTAAGTATTATTATTATTATTAGTGTTGTGGAGGAATTCCAATTATTTTGCAAAGTGATAAATGTTAGTGCTATTTTTGGAAGCAACAAAATAAAATGAATAGTACTTTCATTGTCAAGAAAATCTATTTAATAAAATTCTAAAATTGAATTAATTTAAGAAAATACTAACCTTAATTAAAATTTTAAAAATTAAAAACAATTTTATTTAACCATAAATGATATTATTTCATAAATAACAAAATTTAAGGTTAATATTTATTGAAATTTATTAATTAATGAATTTAATTTCAGAAATAAAAAAAGTTATTAATGACTATAAAAATGAAGAAAAAAAATATTACTAATATCCATGAAAACTAAAAATTGGTAATTAAATTTTCATATTATTTCATTAACATATTATTTAATATAACCATAAATAAATTATATAAATGCATAACTATACAAAAATTTTAACATTTCATATTATTTATAGTTTGTGGATAAATTTATAATATTATTTCATAAATAAAAAAATAATAATATGATATTATAAAAAAATATTTCATATATATATAAATATATATAATGGTGTTAAATTTTTAAGAATTTATATTATTTTTTATGAATATAATATGAAATAATATTAAAGAAAAAATTTCATATTATTTGATTTAATTTATAATTTATAAAATTCAAAAAATTACTTAAAGTGAGAAGATCATTAAAAAAAGTTATATTTATAATTTTAATAAAATGAAATATTAAAAGCTAATAAAAAAATCTTACTCAATTGTTTAATATTTATCAAATAAAATTTCATTAGGACAAAAAATAAAACTTGAATTCAATTAAACTTAGGGGCAAATTTAATTTTTTTTAGAACAAAAAATATAATTAGTAATTTTTTAAATAACACTTTTTAAACCCTAAAAGAATCCTTAAAGTATTCTTTTAATAACAACATAGAGATATTTTTTTAATCATACAATTTTTTTTTGATCTAATTAAAATATCTATGTATTTATCTTTAAATATTAATTTATTTCCTTTTATATTTTATAAAGAATTTGAAATTTTATTTTATAATTCAAAATTTTCAAATCTTTTAGTAATTATTTTTTTAATGTTTCATATAATCATAAAAATATTTTTTTGTACTTTAAATATTATAAATAATTACTTGTTTATTCGTTAATTCAAATATTTTTGTAAATATTTTTTATTTAATGATACAATTAATTATTTTAGCTTTTTACTAGAAGAAATTTTTATGTATGTTCATTATTTATTAAAATATCTTTAAAATGATTATAATCATAGAATTAATTATTTAATATTTTTTACAACAAATTTTTTAATTTCATTATTAAAAATCTTAAAAAATATTTTTGCATATATATTTTTTAAATTTTTATAATCATTAAAATTGTTATTTTAGTCTTTACTAATATTAATTTTTATTCGTATTTATATATTATTGAAATTATTTATTTATAATATTATATTTTAATAATTATATGAAGAGAATGTGTCTTTAAAGGATCCATCATCCATAGACCATCAAAAACATTTAATTTTCAAAATTACATCAAATATTAAAATAAATAATATAAAAAAACTAAATCAGTATAGATTAGCATTGGAAATAATCCAGAGCCCAAATAGATAGGGAAAATTCCATAGCTAAATGTATATATTTTGTAAAAATTTTCATTTATGAACTAATAGCTTACAATTAATAAATAATCATAAAAAAAATTTTTAGATAATTATTAATTGATAGATTTTGTCTCAATCTAATTAGCTAGAGAAAATCAATCACTAAATTTGTTGCTAAAAATGACATCATTATTTGCACAAAAATCTAAGATAATATTAGGCAAAGACATTTTCAATCAAAAATTTCTATCTATAGTCCATCACAAATTTGTATTACAATGTAAAATATGACATCTCATGCTATTAACTAGCTAATCCCTCACAAATTAGCTAAAAAAATTTCCTAGCTAATTTTCATAGCAAAACAAACATTTTCTTGTAGTGATATAGATCGACATATTGATAGATAAATAAATATAAATAGATAGATATATATATATAGATAAATAGATAGAAAAACAAGTAGATAGATAGACAGATAAATATAGAAATAGATAGGTATATAGATAGATAGAAAGATAGATAGATATATAGATTGATAGACATATAAATAGATAGATAGAAATCCATATAGATAGACAATTATATAGACAAAAAGAAACATAGATAGATAGATAGACATACAGTTAGATCGATAGATAGATAGATATATTGTTGGATAAATATTTAGATAGATATATACACAAATAAATAGACAAATAGATAGATATACATATAGATAAGACAAATAAACAGATTGATACACAAATAGATTGAATGACTGACAGACAGACAAATAGGCAATAATATAGAAAGATAGACATATAGATATACAAACATTTAGATAGACATATTTACACATAGATAGATAGATAGATAGACAGACAAATAGATAGATAGATAGATAAATAGGTAGATAGATAGATAAACAAACACACAGATATAGACATACAGATAGTTAGATAGATAGATAGATAAATAGATAGATAGATAAATAGATAGATAGATAGACATATACATAGAAAGATAGATATATAGACATATAGATAGAATGATAGATAAACAAATAGACACACAGATAAACATACAAATATATAGATAGATAGATAGATAAATGGATAGAAAGAAAGAAAGATAGATAGATAGATAGACAGATAGATAGACAGACATATATAAAGACATATAGAAAGACAAATAAACAGATGAATAAACAAATAATTAGATAAATAGATAGATAGATACATAGACAAATACATAGATAGATAGATAGACTAACAGATAGATAGATTGAATGATAGGCAGATATATCAATAGATAGATAGATATATTGATATATAGATTGATAGACAAATTTATAGAAAGATTGATATACAGAATGATATACAGATTGATAGATGGATTGATAAACAGATAGATAGATAAATAAATTGATTGATAGATTGATAGACAGAAAGATAGATAGATAGATAGATAGACAGATAGAGAAATAGATAGATATATAAATAGATAGATAAATTGACATATATATAGTAATATTATTAGATAGTAAGATAGATAGATAGACATATAGTAAGATTGACAGAAAACTATACTAATAGATACACTACTAAAAATCACCGTATTACCGACCAAATATTTGGTCTGTAATTCGGTGTTTTTTGGTTAGTAAACTAATTAGCGACCATTTACCGACCAAAAAAATTAGTCACAATTTTGCTCGTCACTAAATTTTTTATCGACGAAAAAACTATCTTTCTATAAATTACCGACCTTTTACCGATCCTCTGCCGACAATAATTTATCGACTAAATTCTGACAATTTACCGACCGAATAAATAATGTCGGTACATTGTTCCAAATTATCGGTAATTAACAAACATTTATAGACAAATCACCGACAAACAATTACTGACTATATTTCGACCAAAAGAATTAGGTTAGTAAATGGTCTCTAAATGGTCGTTAATTACCGACCATTTAGAGACTATTTACAGAAAAATAATTTCCAACTAAATTCCAACCACTTTCTGACCAAAATAATTTGGTCACTAATTGGTCATAAAACAGTCGATAAAAGCCTAAAAAATTGCGATAAAAAATCGACCAAAATCTTTTAAAATCATTGCTCAGTAATTGATCTCCAAAATGATTACCAACCATTTGGTGACCTTTTACCGACCATCGATAATTAAAAATTTTGGTCGGTTTGGTTGTAATTCAGTCGGTAATTGCCAACCAAGTTTTTTAGTAGTAATTCTATAGCTACTACAGAAACTGAAATAAAAAACATAAAAAAACAATTTTGCTTCAAGTTATGATTCATTTCCTACAAAAACATTTAAAGATAAAACAACAAAATAAAAATCCAAATTACTCAAGCAAACAACTATATATACTGCATTTATATATTAAAAACATCAAGATAAATAAAATTAAAATCCAAAATAAAAGTTTAAGGAATTGAAAATAAATGTGTGTAATACTCTCATTCATCGAACCTAGTTTCATAATCATTATGTTGCGATGTTTCTGGTCCATATGGTGAGATGTCGGGTACTAGGGTAGAGCTATCTACTATTGCTAGTCCTGATGTGGTTGCTATAGGTGTTGTAGTAGGTGATGGAGTAGAAGTTGTAACTGGATCATTATGCAGAATAATCTGAGGTAGATAATCAGGGTTGAACTATATTCCTCCCTCCTGAAACTTTTTTGTAAGCCACTCAAAATGCATATGCAACTCATCCTTATCAACATCATAGTCAATCATGCATCGCTCGGTATCTGCCAACTAAAACTATATCAAATTTCACATCTCATCCATAAATCCTCCATCTTCGAGACCAAATTCGAAATTGATCCTGAAAATTCAGCTTCATAGTCTGGTCATATATACGAGTAGAATGATGATCTCGACGAACTAACGCAATAGACGGGCATCTTCTTTTTTCCATCAAAAGCCGCATACTATTTCTAATTCGCATTATATGGTGGAGCTGGTGAATGAGAACTACCGACTGCATCTTCATATGAACTTGAAGTAAACTTATATTTGCTAGATGAGATCTCTTATTAATGAAAGTCTGATCATCATGAGCCTTTGTGTGTGTGTGTGTGTGTGTGTGTGTCTGAATAAGTGAGGAGCACTAGGCTTCTTACCCTTCTTGCGTGTCTATAATTACACACAATACATACGTTAATTATATTGAAAAAAAATTTCTTTAAGATAAATGAAATTTTGACATAATTGAACATAATTCACAATGTAATAAACATAAAAATTATAAATTAGAAATAATACTAATGCTCGTTCATGCTTACGCATAAAGCGAGATCCACAAGTGTGTGTAGATAGGCCACTACCCTCCCGAGTGTGCTCTGAACCAGGATTGCCGCTCTGTTTATCACACCTCTTCCTATAATCTGAATCTTCCCATCTGCTATGCCACTCCTCGAAAACATGATCCGGGATACTCGAATCTTTTTCTTTTTTTTTAGCCATTTATCTTTGATCTCATACACAGTGTCTTTATACCGACTGCAGCATGTTAGTAGAACACACTTTTGACCGACTCCTTTGGATGTGTCCACCTGTAAACTTTTTGCATTCATAAATAAATAATTTTTAATCAGTGAACAAATGAATAAATAAAAGATGTAAAAATTTTTAGGTAATAATATTTATGGTAAATTCTCTCCAAATCATCAATAGGTATCTATAAGTGAGTGACTTCCAATTATGTCCATTAGTTTTAAAAGACTTCCTAAAAATTATCCTCGGAACTATATAAATAGAACTAGATTGCTCTAACTTCATCCTGAAACAAAAAATTTTTTAGCAAGTAAGAAATAAATTAATAAATTGATAAATCATTTGTTGAGTTTTATATCTTACGAATTATCAATTATCGGATCAAAATGAGCAATTGGGAAAGTCTCGTCTGTAGGGTGCTCTAGGAAGACTCTCCAACATCTCCCTCCTCTCCCTCCCACGTCTTTTGATCATTAATCAAAATTTCATGACCATTATGTTGATCATTCACCTGATGCATTACATTCACAACTCTCTCTATCTAATCTGGTGTCTCATCCACCCATGACCCTCTACCTATTTTGGGCATACCTAAAGCCCTGCTGCCTATATCATAACTCATATGACATTGCAACATGTGGCCTTAACCTCATCCACATGCCATACCTGTAAAAACACATAAGGCAATGAAAATAAACAAAATGAATAACAATTAAAATAACATAAAACTCATTGGCTACTCATTCTTATCAGAATCATCCAAATCTGGTTCGTCTTCTTCTTCAAATGTAGTAACATCATTTTCAAACTCTTCTTCATCACTCATTTCTTCCTCATAATCAATTAAATTTTCAACAACATATACTTCCCCACTTGTATCCATCTCAGAAAATGTGACTAAAAGGACAATTTCCTCCCTCACCATAGCTTCGATTATAACATAATTGTAATCATTTTTAAAAGCTAGTTCTATGAAATTAGTTATTGGTCATGCGGGGATGTCAATTTGAGCCCTTGCATTTATATTGCACACAGCTTTCCAATCATTTCTAGGATAGGTCCGACCTGGATATTCACAATAATAAACTTGTGATGCTTGTTCTACTAATACAAAAGGTTCATACTTGTTGAATCATTTTTTATTATACACATCAACAAGTTAATATCAAGGATGGACAACAATACTAATATGTGGTATTGGATCGAATCATTCACATTTGTATAACATAGTTATTTAACTTGGAAGGCTCCAAATTCTACCTCGATCACTTCGACCAAAGCCCAGTAGTTTTCATATTTAGTTTCATTGTATATGGATCTTTTAATGTATACTTTTATATTGTCTGTTGCACAGTAGCTACTATACGGTTTATTATAAAATTTTAAACTATTCACACGATAACCATTGTACGTTTTAACCTTTCTTAGGGGACCTCATGGTATACTTTGAAAATAATCTTTGGAAATTTTATTTGCACACTTATGAACCTGTAATCAAAATTAAGTAGATTGTTTGGATCATAATTATAAATTACTATTAGAATAATACAATTATTTTGTGATTTTCATTATAAGTAAACATACGTATTTTTCAAAAAATAAAAAATTTTCCTTCTACGTCATGATATTGATTGCTTCTTCATTCACGTTTGGAAACTATTTATGTTTTTCTGTAACAAAAACACTAAAAAATAAATTAAAAATTATTGATACATTGATAGGAAATAGTAAATTATAATACGTAATAGATATCATTTGACTATTAGGAAAAACTTATTCAATGAATGGTTAAACCTCTAGACAATTCATTAGGACATATAGATGAGCTGTAGTATATTCATAGTCTGATAAATACTTTTTCCCTTTAGCATCAATTGCTTTACCCAGGGACTTAAAAATTTCAAACATATCATTATCCACATTGTCATAAAGATAAACCTCATTCTGCTTTTCCTTAAGTGGAAGAGTTGGATCTCCTTCTTTGAAATAGAATGATGCGAATTTTGCAGTCTCATCAATAATAAAACCTATTGATATAGAACTCTGATCCTGAGCATTATTCATTATTGCATACTTTATTTTTTTAGTATCTATAAAAAGATTATTGAAATTTACAAGTCATTTTTTGTGCATATATAAATATATACATAGGAAAAAAATTGGTTTAGTGAATTTATATTACATTTCTAAAGGATACATCCAACGATAATAGATAAGACCATCAATCCAAGCTTCGTAAGGCAAGTGCACTAGAAGATGTTTCATCGAGTCAAAAAAACTAGCGGGAATTATTTTCTCAAGATTGCATAAGATAACAAGAATTTGTTCATCCAGATTCTTCAACTCCTCATCAGTCAATGAAGAAGAAGTTAGTTGCTTGGAGAATTAAGAAATCTCACTTATCGGCTTCCATATTCTATTAGGTAGGAATTCTCGAAGAGCAATTGGTAACAACCTTGTCATAAATACGTGACAATCATGACTTTTCATGCCAAACATCTTAAGTTTGTTTGCATCCACACATCTCCCCAGATTAGAAGCATACCAATCTGGAAATTTAAGTTTTTTTACTCACTCTAACACAACTTTCTTCTGTGATTTATTCAGAAAAAATGGTACATCAGGATATTAATTGTGACAAGATTTTTTACAAATTGAGGATGGTGACAATATTTATTCAACTCATCACTTGACTTGTAAGTGTCCTTAGATATCTCTAGAATTTGAAACACTATATTGAAGGTATTGTCAAACACATTCTTCTCGATATGTATAACATAAAGATTATGCCTGAGCAAGTGTTTATACTAGTAGGGCAAATCCCAGAAAATACTTCTCTTATTCTACCCACAAGTCTTAGATATAGCTGCATTCACAACCTCAGCATCAACTTCTATCGCCTTCCTCAACCCTCTGTTATTCAATTCCTGTAGAATATCAACCCAAGATCTAACCCATAATAATTGTTTAGTAACCTTACTATTCTTAATGAAGTCTTTGGTATTATGTCAATACAGACAATTAATGGGCAAAAACATCTGATGGTTGTCGAACAATGACTATTTTCGCTCTTAATTAATCTAAAGCATCAGAATCTTCAATACAATGCATGCATACCAACATACCAGTTGTACTATACCCAAACATCATAGAATATATTGGAAAGTCATTTATGATCCACATGAGGGCAGAGTACATCTGATAATTTTCTCCTTTGAAAATATCATAAGTTTGAACCCCAACAACCCAAAGACTCTTCAACTCCTCAATCAATTGCTACAAGAAAAGATCTATCTTCTCCTTTGGATTTGTAGGCTCCAACACTAACACGGTCAAAAACATAAATTCCTCCTTCATACATAAGTCTGGAAAAATATTATATGGGCTCACCACCACAGGCAACAAAGAATATTACTATCCAGATTGACCAAATGGCTAAAAATAATCAGCAAATAAACCCAGCCTAATATTTAGTACTTCAGAAGAAAAATCAGGAAAACATTCATCAAAATATTTCTAAGCATGGGCAACAGAAGGGTGACACATCTTACCGTCCTCCATATGATGCTCTGAATGCCACCTCATTTCATTAGCTGTAGTGATTGATGCATACAATCTCTATGACCTTGGAGTTAATGGAAAATAGTGCATCTTGTTATATGGTACCTTCAACTTATGTATATACATTCTATTTCTAGAACCCATAACCTTTTGCTTGTACAAAGCATGCCCACATATTTTACAACTTTTAAGGTCACTTTCATCACCCCAGTATATCATACAATTGTTCACACAGCAACGAATGACCTGTACGAGTAATCTCAAGCTTCTAACTAACTTCTTCGTGCTGTAGAAATCTATTGGCATCAAATTATCTTTTGGAAATAATTCTTGAATGAATTTATATATATCATCAAGCCATGCCTGCAAACTGTCACATTCTCACGTTTTCTCTCTTGGCAAAAACCCTTGCTAGGCGAAAACTCGGCGAAAACTCGGCGGAAAATATCCGGTGGTTTTCTCTTGATCTCTCTCGCGATTTACCTTAAATTAATTTTTATGTGAATTGCTTCGTGTATTTCTGTTTGATTTAAGATCTCTCGCATTTTCTATAATGTTTTCATCTTGCCAATATATTGGATAAACTGTTAATGTGGATTGTTGGGTGAAATATCACGAAAATTGATTAGTGAACTGCTATTGTATGTTATATTTGTAAAGCGTTATTATGAGTAATTGCTAGCTTTTACGCAACGAAGTGTTCATTGATTCTCTCTCTCAGCAAAATTAAGAATTTATAAAAAGGAAAACTGTAATGGGCATGAAGTAATACGGGCGAGCAGGAACAACAACACGATTAAGAAATATTAAGCTAAAAGTAGAAGCCGGAAGCATTGGTTCTTCTCGCGTTCCTTTTTTTTTACTGTGTTATTAAACCTTTTGTTTCTGTGCAAATCTGGAGTAAAAGGTTATTAAGTCTTCTGGGATTTCCTGTGTTATTAAGCCTTGGTTCCTCCAGAAATATTAAGTTTTCTGGAGTAAACGGTTCGGCGAATAGTTGTGGGAATTTCTGTGCAAACTGCTCTGGGACTCACTGTTCGAAAACTCCTCTACTGTTCAAACCTAGTCCAAAACAAGATGAGTATGGAAAAATCTGAATTATGTTTAAATAAGTCGTTTGCTTCGATGGTAAAAGGAACCGTGCCGATTCCACGTATCCAAGGGAACAAAAACGGGCTCCCGGCCATCATCTTCTCAGCTGATGAATCTCGTAGGCTCTTAGAGCCATTCGAATACACACTCGTTGGTAAGTTCTCTCACGGTAGGCCTCGTGCGATTGGAGTTCAGAAATTCATAGACAATTTAAAGCTCAAGGGGAAGGTGAAATTTACTGATTTCGATGCCAAGCATGTCGTGCTCCAATGCTCTCTACTAGAAGATCAATATCGTCTATGGCAGCACAGATTATGGCAAGTTGATGGCTTCCCCATGCGTATACTGAAGTGGACAAAGGAGTTTACTCCTCTTGAAGAGCCGCCTATAGCTCCGGTATGGTTTACATTGCCTTATTTGCCACTTCATCTCTTCTCTGAATCATCTCTCTATGCAATTTCATCGTGCTTGGGTAAGCCCATGTTAAGAGATGAAGCCACAAGAACCATGTCTAGGCTGAATAAAGCACGTGTATGTGTCGAGCTAAACCTCTTAACTAAACCGCCTGATAAAGTATGGATAGGTAGTGGGGAAGGGGAACAGGCTGAGGGGTATTGGCAAACTGTCGTCCCCGAAAGCTTCCCCTCCTACTGTACAAAGTGTAAGAGGCTCGGGCATGATATTTTATCGTGCAAGGTGGGGAAAGAAGATGGGCAGCAGCATGAGGAAGGAGGTAGGAAGGAGATGCAATGGGTAAGGAAAGAGGAGGCTTCGGTTCCAAATATCCAGCCGAAGGGAGATCTGAATATCCCAAGCATCCCTCCAGATTATCCAAACATTACCCAGGATGAAGGAACCTCGAAAGAGCTGAATTTGGGGATAGAGAATGAGGTTTGCCTAAATAAAGGATGGGAGGAGGTAAAACACAAGAGAAAATATAAAAAAAAAGCATCTAAAACAAGAATTGTTTTGCAAGAAAGACTGGATGATGATGCGTGGATAGACGAGGATCTTCTGGATTTTCCTGAAGAAGATTCGGTAATTTTCAGTTGCCCTTCAATTCATAAGAGTGAAGAATCTCAAGAAGAGCCTGAGGCGAAAACAAAGGATGATATTTATATTTATAATGAAGATTGGGGGAATCTTTCGAGAACCCAATCCATGGAGGCCCTAAAGCAAATGGCCATGGTGCTTGGAAAGCAGGTAAAATACAAGGAGATTAGGTATGAAATGCCTCACACTCCTAAAACAGTAAGAAACACAAAAAAATATGCTAATAGCTCTTATGAATCTAAGCGCACAACTCGAGCTCAAGCTAAATTAGTTTTTAATGGATAGATGCCTATATTGGAATGTTAGGGGGATAGCTAATAGCCCCACGATAAATAGGTTAAGACTTTTAATTAAAGAACACAAAATCTCACTACTGATTATTGCAGAACCAATGGTTCTGCAAGATCAACTAAATAAATATAGAGAAATTTTAGGATTTAATAAGGCGTATGCTAATCTAAATAGTAAACTCTGGATTTTATGGCACAGTAAATTGAAAATTGAAATAATAAAGGATACTGAACAAATAGTACATTTCAAATTAGATAAGAACACAAATCAAATAATCTCAGCAGTTTATGCAAAAAATGACAAACAATCTAGGGTGGCCTTATGGGAAGAAATAAAAGATATAGCAAGTAGAAATTTACCTTGGTTTATAGGAGGCGACTTTAACATAATAAGAAGCCCTCAAGAAAAGAAGGGAGGCAAACCGCCGGATAAGGTAGCAATGAAACAATTTAATGATACAATAGCCATTACGAATCTAATGGAAATTGATTTCACCGGCTCAAGATATACCTGGTTCAACAATTGGAAAAAAAGAGGAGTTATCTGGGCCCGACTGGATAGGATTATGTGTAACATAAAGTGGGTCACCTCACAAGGGATTACGGGGCTTAGACACCTAAATAGAACTTGCTCTGACCATAGCCCCCTGCTTATCACGATTCAAAGTAACCAGGGTAATACATCTAATTTTAAATTTCAAAATATATGGGTAAAGCATGCGAGCTATGCAGGACTCGTCAGAGAGTCCTAGAAAGAACCAGCAGAGGGATAACTGATGCAAGTTCTATCAATTAAACTTCTTAAGCTAAAAGCTTGTTTAAAAACATGGAATAAAGAGGTTTTTGGAAAATTAAATCAGGAGCTAAAAAACTTAGAGGAAAAAGTAGCCAAGCGGGAGGACGATTTTGACTCCACGAATAACTATGAAACTCGGATAGAATTAAGCAATGCTAAAGGAGAATTGAGATTGAAATTACACATGGAAGAAATTTATTAGAAACAACGAGCAAAAATAAAATGGTTAAAGGATGGGGATCGCAATACTAAATTTTTTTATAATATGTCTAAAATAAAATCTCAAAAATATAAAATTAAAGGTCTAATAAATAAAGAAGGGAAATGGGTAGAGGAGGAAAAGGAACTAGGTGCTCTCTTTAAAAATTTCTTTGAAAATCATCTATGTAGTCAGTCAAGTAGGACAGATAATTCTCTAATGCAAGAGATTAGGAGGACCATTACGGAAGCTCAAAATCAATTAATGGAATCGATCCCAGAAGAACCAGAAGTCAAAGAAGCTGTCTTTAGCCTGGATAAAGATAGTGCTGTAGGACCTGATGGCTGGAACAATTATTTCTATCAGATAAACTGGAACACGATTAAAACTAAGCTAGTCCCTGCAATTGCAAGTTTTTTTGTAGGGGCGGAAATCCCAAAATCATGGGCAAAATCTTATATAGTACTAATTCCTAAAAAAGAATCACCACAGAAATATGAGGATTATAGACCAATAAGTTTATGTAATGCTATGTATAAAATATTGGCCAAAATATTACAAAATAGGCTAAGCTTAATTTTACCTACTATAATATCTCAGGAACAAACTGGATTTGTTAAAAACAGATTAATGACTGATAATATAAAACTTGCATCAGAAATGATGAAAGAAATAGGTGGTAAAGCTAGAGGAAAAAACTTAGTGGTCAAACTAGATCTATCGAAAGCCTTCGATAGAGTGGAATGGGATACCCTTTGCTTTGTGTTAAGAAGTTTCGGCTTCTCTGAGCTGACCATAGATTTAATTTATAGATGTATTTCAAGCACCTGGGTAAGAGTCCTGGTAAATGGTAAGTTAAGTGAGGAATTTAAACCAAATAAAAGTCTAAGGCAAGGGGATCCGTTATCCCCCCTTCTTTTTGATATATATATATATATATAGAACTATTAATACGAAACTTGAACAAGAAAATATTAGAAGGTAAAATAATGTCATTCAGACAACCAAGGAATACACCCAGAATAGGTTGTTTAGCCTATGCAGATGACTTTATAATATTTACTAATGCTAGCAGAAAGTCTTTAATGAATATTATGGATCTTCTGCAAATATTCGAAAAAGAAACAGGACAAATGGTTAATAAAAGCATCTAAAACAAGAATTGTTTTGCAAGAAAGACTGGATGATGATGCGTGGATAGACGAGGATCTTCTGGATTTTCCTGAAGAAGATTCGGTAATTTTCAGTTGCCCTTCAATTCATAAGAGTGAAGAATCTCAAGAAGAGCCTGAGGCGAAAACAAAGGATGATATTTATATTTATAATGAAGATTGGGGGAATCTTTCGAGAACCCAATCCATGGAGGCCCTAAAGCAAATGGCCATGGTGCTTGGAAAGCAGGTAAAATACAAGGAGATTAGGTATGAAATGCCTCACACTCCTAAAACAGTAAGAAACACAAAAAAATATGCTAATAGCTCTTATGAATCTAAGCGCACAACTCGAGCTCAAGCTAAATTAGTTTTTAATGGATAGATGCCTATATTGGAATGTTAGGGGGATAGCTAATAGCCCCACGATAAATAGGTTAAGACTTTTAATTAAAGAACACAAAATCTCACTACTGATTATTGCAGAACCAATGGTTCTGCAAGATCAACTAAATAAATATAGAGAAATTTTAGGATTTAATAAGGCGTATGCTAATCTAAATAGTAAACTCTGGATTTTATGGCACAGTAAATTGAAAATTGAAATAATAAAGGATACTGAACAAATAGTACATTTCAAATTAGATAAGAACACAAATCAAATAATCTCAGCAGTTTATGCAAAAAATGACAAACAATCTAGGGTGGCCTTATGGGAAGAAATAAAAGATATAGCAAGTAGAAATTTACCTTGGTTTATAGGAGGCGACTTTAACATAATAAGAAGCCCTCAAGAAAAGAAGGGAGGCAAACCGCCGGATAAGGTAGCAATGAAACAATTTAATGATACAATAGCCATTACGAATCTAATGGAAATTGATTTCACCGGCTCAAGATATACCTGGTTCAACAATTGGAAAAAAAGAGGAGTTATCTGGGCCCGACTGGATAGGATTATGTGTAACATAAAGTGGGTCACCTCACAAGGGATTACGGGGCTTAGACACCTAAATAGAACTTGCTCTGACCATAGCCCCCTGCTTATCACGATTCAAAGTAACCAGGGTAATACATCTAATTTTAAATTTCAAAATATATGGGTAAAGCATGCGAGCTATGCAGGACTCGTCAGAGAGTCCTAGAAAGAACCAGCAGAGGGATAACTGATGCAAGTTCTATCAATTAAACTTCTTAAGCTAAAAGCTTGTTTAAAAACATGGAATAAAGAGGTTTTTGGAAAATTAAATCAGGAGCTAAAAAACTTAGAGGAAAAAGTAGCCAAGCGGGAGGACGATTTTGACTCCACGAATAACTATGAAACTCGGATAGAATTAAGCAATGCTAAAGGAGAATTGAGATTGAAATTACACATGGAAGAAATTTATTAGAAACAACGAGCAAAAATAAAATGGTTAAAGGATGGGGATCGCAATACTAAATTTTTTTATAATATGTCTAAAATAAAATCTCAAAAATATAAAATTAAAGGTCTAATAAATAAAGAAGGGAAATGGGTAGAGGAGGAAAAGGAACTAGGTGCTCTCTTTAAAAATTTCTTTGAAAATCATCTATGTAGTCAGTCAAGTAGGACAGATAATTCTCTAATGCAAGAGATTAGGAGGACCATTACGGAAGCTCAAAATCAATTAATGGAATCGATCCCAGAAGAACCAGAAGTCAAAGAAGCTGTCTTTAGCCTGGATAAAGATAGTGCTGTAGGACCTGATGGCTGGAACAATTATTTCTATCAGATAAACTGGAACACGATTAAAACTAAGCTAGTCCCTGCAATTGCAAGTTTTTTTGTAGGGGCGGAAATCCCAAAATCATGGGCAAAATCTTATATAGTACTAATTCCTAAAAAAGAATCACCACAGAAATATGAGGATTATAGACCAATAAGTTTATGTAATGCTATGTATAAAATATTGGCCAAAATATTACAAAATAGGCTAAGCTTAATTTTACCTACTATAATATCTCAGGAACAAACTGGATTTGTTAAAAACAGATTAATGACTGATAATATAAAACTTGCATCAGAAATGATGAAAGAAATAGGTGGTAAAGCTAGAGGAAAAAACTTAGTGGTCAAACTAGATCTATCGAAAGCCTTCGATAGAGTGGAATGGGATACCCTTTGCTTTGTGTTAAGAAGTTTCGGCTTCTCTGAGCTGACCATAGATTTAATTTATAGATGTATTTCAAGCACCTGGGTAAGAGTCCTGGTAAATGGTAAGTTAAGTGAGGAATTTAAACCAAATAAAAGTCTAAGGCAAGGGGATCCGTTATCCCCCCTTCTTTTTGATATATATATATATATATAGAACTATTAATACGAAACTTGAACAAGAAAATATTAGAAGGTAAAATAATGTCATTCAGACAACCAAGGAATACACCCAGAATAGGTTGTTTAGCCTATGCAGATGACTTTATAATATTTACTAATGCTAGCAGAAAGTCTTTAATGAATATTATGGATCTTCTGCAAATATTCGAAAAAGAAACAGGACAAATGGTTAATAAAAGTAAATGTCAGTTTATGCTTTCAAAAAATGCAAAACCAAAGTTAGTAGATAAAATAAAAAATATAACAGGTTTCGTGGAAATTAAAGGGGCATTAATGTATCTAGGTTGTCCGATATACGAGGGGAGGTTGAAGGAAGAATATTTAACTTACCTTCAAGATAAATTAAGAAAGAAAATAGCAGGATGGAAAGAAGAGCTCCTTGGATTTGGGGGGAGAATTACGTTGCTTACACATGTATTACAAAGCACATTCACACACATTTTATCAGTGATACATCCCCCAAAAAAAATTATTAAAAAACTCGAATCAGAAATGGCAAACTTCTTATGGGGTAAAAAACAAGGCAGATAAAAACTACACTGGAAGGACTGGAAAAGTATCTATTATCCGAAAGAGGAAGCAGGCTTAGGTCTTATGAGCCTTCAGGACTCGGCAGCCGCCTGGGACTGTAAAAGCTGGTGGAGTCTTAAAGAAAGTGATAATCTATGGGCTAAATATATGCGTGTAAAATATTTAGATAATAAAAATAAGACCTCTAAGAAAGCTTCGTACCATTGGAAGTCAATGGAAAAACTAAAAAAGATAGTAGACTCACACTCTATACTAAAAAAGAGTGGCTGGAAATGGACGTTAACACCACAAAAAAACTTTTCTCTCAGATCGGCAAAAGATTTGGTTAGAAAGAAAAACCGGTACAAACTCTATTTAAATGGGTATGGCAAGAAAATGTCTCGCAAAAAATGCGCTCCTTCACATGGAAGGCATTATTGAACGCCATACCGGTAGATAGAAATGTACAAAAGAAAGGGATAAACATGGCTTCAAGATGCGAATGCTGTTCTCAAGCGGTTGAAACAACTGATCACTTGCTCTCGAATGGTCCCATTGCAGCAGAAATATGGAGAGAGATGGAAGGGAAAAAAAGAATATGTAAAATAGAAGATGGATTAATAGATAAAGTTAAAAAATGGGGCAAAGTAAACATGAAAAGCCCCGCCAGGAAATGGCTCAGTCAGAAACTGCCGCATCTAATTATCTGGTGCATTTGGAAATCTAGAAACAAAAGTAAATATGAAAATATAAGGATGAACTTAACAGAAATTATAAAAGATATTAAAAAGGAAATATATAATATAACAATAATAAAACCGATAGAAATACAGGATTTGGAACAAGAAAAGAAGCTTGAGAATGAATGGGATCTCACATACAAAGTGATAAAACAGCAATGGGCTAAATGTATACAGTGGAATGCTCCGCCGGTTGGTAAACTTTCACTTAATACGGATGGAAGTTTTAGTAGGGACACTGGAATAGCAGGAGGAGGCGGAGTAATAAGAGATCATACAGGAACAGTACAGAGAGCATTTACTAGAGTAAGTAGGGCATCCTCGGTGTTAGAATCAGAAATTAGAGCTCTAAAATCAGGGTTAGAGATATGTAAGCAGCTAAATTTTAAAAACATTGTAGTTCAGGTTGACTCAAAATTACTAGTTGATACGGTAATAAATAAGAAAATATTAAGGAGGTATGAAGAGGATCTAGAAGTTATTCTTAATCTTCTGGAAGAACTGAAGGCCTCAATAATACATATATATAGTGAAGCCAATAATCTAGTGGATTGTCTATCTAAAATAGGCACCATCAGAGGAAATATAGATTATAATGAGAAATTCATGCCAAATAAACTAAAGGGAATTGCATGTCTAGATAAAATGGGTTTTCCTTATATAAGAACAAATAAACAGACAATGAAGATATGACAGATGGAGTTAAATGGTTATATATGAAGGAGATCTCATTGTAGTATATATGAATTCTGCATTTTGGCAGAATGGTACATAGCTATACCGAATTGGTTGTTAAAATAATATGTATGTAATTTAGAATTTCTGCATATTCAAAACATCCGCTAATCCCGCATTTTGGCAGAATTCGATAATCTCTGCAGAAAGGTTGTATTTTGATTTTATTTATAGGACAATATATATTTTGTCCTTTGCTTGCAGTATGTTAAGGGGGAGTAATCATTAAAAATTGACTTATGTTGTATTAGTTTAAGCAATAATAAGGGTAGTAGGGTGTAAAGTTCTGGTAGGCACGGTTGTTGTTTCTTTGTTTTCTCTTTGGTTTTGTTCTAGGATCATCAGCAAATACACGACGAAGGAAGAAGGCTGGAATCTCATAAAGATTTGAGCCATATGCACAGGGGAAATGAGAGATAGTTGTTGTCTGTTGCTGCCCCCTGTTGCTGTCTGTTGCTGCCCCCTGTTGCTGTCAGGAGTACTCCCACTGCTGAGACAAATATAACCACTAGAGAGGAAAGTCTCTCTGCTGTTCAATGTCTTATAATAAGGAAGAATCATACAGAGAGCAGCTTCCTTGTAATATTGGCTAGGGTTCACCTCATAAGACAGAAAGAAGAGGGGATGGAAAAGATAAGAGACACTTATCTTAAAATCTCCCTGGTCCTGAAGGGGAACAACAGAAACTGAGGTGAAAAATTAAAAAAGGAAAAATGGTAAGAAGCCTAAGTTTTCAGTGTGCTATTTGTGCTGTTTTGTTTATTTATTTTACAGGTAAACAGGTAAGAACATTATGGAGGCTAAAGGAATAGGGTAAGGTAAGATATTGGTTGTTAGAATATTATTCTGTTATTTCTCTTTTCTTAGCAGAGAAGTCCCATATATATCCAGAAAATCCAGCAGCTGCTGGAATTGTTGGAGTCCTAGTCATGGTTTTGTTATGGTTTTAATGTTTAGGTTAAGTGGTTATGTGTGAATGTTGTGAAGAGTCATGTGTTAATTTACGGTAGTTTATAGATTTATTGGGTTTGTAAGTGTCTAGACTAGGAGGCTGGTCCGGCAGCTCTCTAAAGCTGAAGGATTCAGTTTATGAAGGTCTAAAGGGGCATCGATGTAAGTGGAATTGGAGATAAGATAAAGTGCAGAAAAATCACTTGGAGTAATTTGCTAGTCTTATCAAGCTGGATCAAAAGAGGTTAAAAGAGTAAAGGATAACTTCAAAGGCAAGAAGGAAGAGCAGCCATAAGGTATACAAGATGAATGAATGAGTATGTAGATATGTTGCTTTGTTTTGCAGGAAATCAGGAATGTCAACATAGAATAAGCATAAACCAGGAGTCCAGGAGGGCAAAAATTATGGAAACCCAATGAAGTAGCAAAAGCTCAAGTGGATTTCAAAAATCATATCAAGGAGGGTTAAATCTATATACAAGAAATTTATAGCTAATCTCATATAAGTGCATCCATTGCAAATTATTCTCAAGAATAGAGGATTAGTAATTTTTGAGTTTTTAATTTTAAGGTTAAGGGTAAAGGTTGTAAGTGGGGAATGGGTAGATTTTAGTTGGTAAAAATGGTATTCCTCCGCCAAAAGAGAGGGTTAATATTAATAAACTCCTTTTAAAAAAAAGCCATGCCTGCAAACACCTGTGTTTGCACTTTTTTTCTAACATCCTCACGACTTTGAGTATGCTTAGAATTTCCCTCATATATAGGTTTGTCTCCTGCTCGAATCATGGCATAGAAATTTTTTGCCTCGGCATTGGGGTCCTCATTCGGGTTGAATTTAGGACCCACAGTGTCAAAAACCATTTTATGGTATGTAGTGTGATTAATATTATCAGAGAGCATCTGATCAGTTTCACTTACTGACACCCATACTGAACTCGAACACCTCTGGTGGACTTGCTTATCACAATGGTATATCCAAACATAGTAATCTACAACAAAACCATTACTATACAAATGCATCTTCACAGTCTCAACATTATGAAACTTTTTATTCTGACATTTAACTAAAGTACAAGGATACCATATTTCTGTACCACCATTCACACACTCAGGATGCCTCAGAGCAAACTCAACATATTCATCAACTTTATCCACCCATTCATTAGAGAACATTCCATTCGCTATTCAACCCTTGTACATCCATTCACGATTGTCTTCCATACTAGTTAAAAAAATCATTTTATTTAACAAAACAATTGTCTCTAATTATAGTTATATATAATTATATAGACATTTATTTAGATATACAAATATTTATATATAGTAATACACATATAGTTTAAAATAATGTTGTATGTTGTTATACATGTAATTATAAATATTGTTAGATTTTATTATACATATACTTACACATATAGTTTAATGTATATTTATACATGTAGGTTTATATATTTGTTATATTAATTTTATACATTTATACATATAGTTATGAATAGGTATAGATATAGTTAAATAATTTTTTATATACTACTATATACAAATATAAATTTAATATAAGATGTAAATGTAATATTAAAATATAATTATGCATAAAACTTTTAAAGTTATACACATAGTAAGATACAATTATTTATAGTTATATATTATTTTACATATAAATATATAGTTATAAATAGTTATATATAATAAAACATACAGTTATATATTGATATATTAGTACAAGTAGTTATCAGTGGTTATGCATAAATATAAACAATGTTATAAAAAAATATTTTGCTTTAATTATATTAATACATAAAAGTATATATAGTTACAAATATAGTTATATATAATTATATAGACATTTATTTAGTTATACAAATATATATATATAATAATACACAAATAGTTTAACAAAATCTTGTATGTTGTTATACGTTTAATTATAAATATTGTTACATTTGATTATACATATAGTTACACTTATAGTTAAACATATATTTATACATTTAGGTTTATATATTTGTTCATTTAATTTATTATATATATACATATAGTTATGTATAGATATAGATATAGTAAAATAATTTTTATATTCTACTATATACAAATATATATTTAATATAAGCTTTAAATTTAATATTTAAATATTAGTATGCATAAAACTTTTAAATTGTACAGATAGTAAGATACAATTATTTATAGTTATAAATTATTTTACATATAATATAGATAGTTATATATAATTAAACAAATATTTATATATAAATATATTTATACAAGTAGTGATAAGTAGTTATACATAAATATATACAACATTATAAACAAATATTTTAATTTAATTATATGAATACATATATTATATATAGTTACAAATATAGTTATATTTAATTATATAGAGTGTTACATATTTATATAAATATTTTAATATAGTTATACACATAATTATAAATATAAATGTATTTATGTATATAATTATATTTAACATTTATAGAGGTATAAATTTAGTAAAATATAATTATATATAGTTATATATTAGTATACATATAGTATATATTTTTTTTGAAATATAGCTATATAGAATTATACATATAGTTATATATTATTATATAGTTAAAATTTAGTTATATAAAGTTATAAATATAGTTATAAAAGTAGTTAACTTTATTATAAATATAGTTCTAAATACATTTATATAAAATGACATATGATTATATAATTAAACATGTGTATCTATATAAAATTTGTGAATAAAATATTTTTATAAATGTTACTTAAATATTATTATACATAAATGTAACACTTTTATAAATACTATATTGTATATATATCACATTTATATAAACATTATAAATATTCTATAATTATATAAAAAAATATGTAATAAAAATAATTACAAAATTGTATTATAATTTAATATTACATAATTATTATATAAGAAAATATATAAATGGATAGTTTAATGTAAATTTTGTATAGATATTTATAAACATTATATGTTTATATAAACATATCAATGTGTATTTAAAATATAATCCATATATATATTTATTAAAGTATAGACATTTATACATAATATCATTTGATTATATAAATGTATAAAAGTTTATATATACTGTTATAGACATTTAAGATTAACATTAATTAAATGTTTGATTTAATATAAATCATAATATTTATTAAAGTATAGACATTTATACATAATGTCATATGATTATATAAATATAAACCATTAGCATTAAGATTATTCGGATGCAAACATAATGTAATTGAAATCAAAATCACTAAAAACCTAAAAATATAAATCATGGATTAACAAATTTAAAAAAATGAAAAATTATAGTTTAATTAATTGTGTCGAGTCGAAATAATGTTAGGTTAAAAAAATCGAAGAAAAAATTAAGAAATTAGAAGGAGAAAGAAAAACATAATACCCGAATTTACTGAAAAACGAAATTCTGAATATCTATATATAATTTAGAGAGACGAAGATGTATATAAGCAATTTGAAGGAGAAACACAAAGAAAAACTTACCTGGATTCAAAAGTAAGATTAAAATTTTTGTGTTTTCGTGCTTACTGTCAGCTCTGATTCGGAAAAACGATGGAGTTTCGATGATTTAGGGTTAAATGACTTAGCAAATAATTTTCAAATCAAAAATTAAAACAATAAAATAACTGACCAGAATTATGATCAATAAATGATAGGTGATAAAAAATTTATAAGGATGTGGAAATCTACTTTATCGACCAATTTTAATGTTAATATATTTTTGGTCGTTAAATGGTCGGTAATTAGTCAGCAATTTCTATTAGCTTTTTTTAAAGGTTTGTTTTATTATTATAATCATCTCTTTTGGTGGAGGAATACCATTTTTACAAGCTAAGATCTACCCCTTTTCCCTTTTACACCCACTTACAAAATAAATAAAATAAACGAGCCATTACATTCTAACATTTTAATAAAAGCCCATGGTAGACTTTCATAGACTGGAATTTGAGTTTGTTTTTTGCTAAGCCACTGGCTATTTTTGCTAAAATAGAAGATTTTTCCATCTAAATTTTAGGGCTTATCTTAATCTCCTCAGCTTACTCCTTTCCTTAGCTTCTGGTGGTCTCCTTATGGCCAGGACCTTCCACGTTCCTTATGCTTTGTAGAAAGTTCTTTTACCTTCGTTGACTTTTCCATGCTACTTTTGTCCGAGACTCGCTTTGTAGACAAGTACACCAGCAATCTCTGACTCTCATTCAGCATCTACCTCTCTTGCACAGCCCCTTATACACCCATCTGATAGATCAAACAAACAACAAGCACACACAAACACCCAACATACTCTGACTCGATACGAATCAAATCAACTTTTCCAGACATATATGCAAGCACCTAGCAGACTTGCGACTATGACAGCCTGCTATACATCTAATTACCCTCCCTAACCCCTTGTTTCTGCAAAATAGAATCAACCCCAAGCATTAGTCAAATAATGATTCCAGAAAATACCTGCTCTTACCTAATCTAGTGGATTGGGCAACATCGCATGGTGCATGCAGTCTCTTTACTGCATTTCAGTTTCTCTGAATTTTAATTTTTCTGGACTTTTTCCACTTTTTAGATATGCATGCTTTTGCTTTAGCACTGCTTAGAGAGACAGCTTTTAGCTGCTCTTTAACTTCAGCGTTTTATTTTGTTTCAATTTCCAATTGCACCAATGCCTACTTTGTCACTCTTATTCTGAAATTTCTATCTTTCAATAGCTACAGAACCAGCCTCCTATTCTAGACCCTTACATGCCCTAAATCTATAAGTTAAAGTAAATTAACACAAGACTTTTCTGCAACATTCACACATATATTCTTAACCTGGAATTAATACAGACAGTACACCAAACAAAAGTATTCTTTTAACAATTCCAGTAACTGCTGGATTTTCTGGGTCTTTTTTCTGTGGTATTGCGCTGCTAAGAGAAGAGAAGATAACAGGATAATATACTAACATTCAAATGCTTACCTTGCTCTTTCCCATTAGCCTTCGTATTGTTCACCTGCAGAGACATAAATTCTTCTACACAGAGGCTACCACAACGATATACCAATCTAACAAACTTCATAAATATATGATTCTCATATTTTATCCTTTGTACTAATCTTTTCTCAACCATGTACCTAGTAAGATAGACAAGTAGAAGCACAACACAGCAAATAAATAGACTTCCTGCCCTCGCTATGTTTTACTGTGACTTCATTGATGATGGTTTACATATATATATCTAAACCACGCAAGCTAAACTTGTTGGGCTGGAGATTAGAGGGTTGGCTTTGGCCAGTTTATACATACTTCCTTCAGGACCAGGAAATTTGTAAGCTTTATTTTCCAGCTACTAACCAGCCCATTCATACTCTTAGCATTTAATTGAAACATTCATATTTAGAGGAAAGAGTTTTTATTATTCTAATGTATGGGAGTTCTTCCTTATCCATTTTTGTAATTCCTTTAAATTTTTCTGGGAGAGACTATTGTTCATATTTCTGAAAATTTTTATTTCTTCCTTCTTTAGCTAACTTGTCTGCCAGTGAGTTAGCTTCCCTATAAATATGTATGATCAATGCATTCAAAGCTTCTACTAGTATATTAATATCTTCTAACTCTTCTTCATATTTCCACATGCTACTTTTTTTTTTACTAGATCAACTAAGATTTTAGAATCTATCTGTATATCTAGATTTGATAGATTTTCAGATTTACACACCCGTGAACCTTCTCTTAATGCTAAGATTTCAGCATGTATTGCAGATGACGCTTTAATGACTCCCGAATAAGCAAGTATAAGAAGACCATTATGGTCTCTTACGGCCCCCCACCACCTGCTAAACCTATGTTTCTATCGAAGCTACCGTCAGTGTATAAAGTTAATCTACCTTTAGATGGCTTTTCCTACTTAACTACTATGGACTTATATGGATGGGATTTTGCAACTGTGAGGTTCCAGAAGTTAAGAGAGTCTATGTCTAGGTAAGAGTTTCTGGCTACTATTGGATTAGCTTTCGAGGTGATTATTATTTCTTTCTTAATGGCTTTCCATATATCTTCAACTACCATAGTGTGACCTTCATATCTACTACTATTTCTGGCTTTACATATACACCAGATGGTAATATGAAAAATATTATTTCTAAGCCAAGTGTGAAGACTATGCTGTGAGTGAGCCGAACTCCACTTAAGGAGTCTATCTCTCATAGAAGAACATTTATACTTAATACCCATTTCAGTTTCTAATCTTTTCCATATTACCTATGCAATATTTCCTTGAGAGAACAAGTGATCTAATGTTTCTGTGGCATAGAAACAACATTCGCACCTGGAGGGGAGTTGTATACCTTTCCTTTTTATGTTTTCATCTATCGGTACAATATTTGAGAGCACTTTCCATGTATGAGTTTTAATTTTTTGACTATTATCATTATTCCAGACCCATTTAAATAAAGGTTGCACAAACTTCCTGTTTCTCACAATTTCTTTAATTGATTTGAGAGAGAAAGAATCATCTGCACTCAAAATCCATTTCTAGCCATTTTTGGAGAATTTGGAGTATTTGTCAACTATTTCTCTTTGATTGAGCATTTGTAGCCAGACTTGTGAGGCTTTATTCTTTCTTCTATCTTTGCTTGTGTCTCCCTCTATGCAATATTTAGATCTCATAAACTCGGCCCAAAGGCTGTTATTTTCCTTGAGTCTCCACCATCTTTTACATGCCCAGGATTTGGCAAGGTCATTTAACTCAACAAAACCCAACCCTACTTCCTGTTTAGGGTAGCATAAATCTTTTCACTTTTTCCAGTGAAGCTTTCTTTTGCCATTACTAGATCCCCACAGAAAATGGGCCAATTCTTTCTCATTACTTTTTTTAACTGCCTCTGGAAGATAGGTAACCACCAGATTTTGCATGGTTACACTTTGAAGCACATGGGTAATTAAAGTAATCCTACCGCTCATGTTAAGTGATTCTACTTTCCAACCTGCAATTTTATTTTTGATTTTAACATGTAAGAATTCTAAATACTCTGGTTTTAATTTTCCTTCATAAAGCGGGCTGCCAAGATATTGCATAGCTCCTTTTTTATGAGAAAAACATGTTATTCTATTAATTTTGAAATTTAAGCTTGGTGGATCATTCTTGGCAGTCATTAATTGACATTTATGGTTATTTATTTTCTGCCCTGTTTCATTTTCTAATGTTTTTAATAAGTCCATCAGATTATGGAGGGACTTGGCACTACCATTTCTGAAGATTATCACATCATCCGCATACGGCAGACATCCCACTGAGGGGGTACCTTTTGGCTGTCTAAAATGTCCTATTATTTTAGAGTGCATCTTAACTTTAATGTTAATAATTAATAATTCTATGTAAATGTTAAAGAGAGAGTGAGAGAGAGGATCTCCCTGTCTTAAACCTCTTAGTGGCTTGATGTCTTTTCCTAGATCTCTATTGATAAGAACTTTGATCCATGTGCTTGATATACATCTATATATCAGATCAATCCAGGTTTCTGAGAATCTTATCTTTCTCATGGTAAAGCATAAGATATTCTATTCTACTCTATCGAAGGCTTTAGATAGGTCTAACTTTATCAGGACATTATGCCCTCTAGTTTTAGTACATATTTCTTTAATCATTTCTTTAGCTAGACAGATATTCTCCATTATTAGCCTATTTTTCATGAATCCTAACTGTTCTTTAGATATGATTTTTGGTAGAACTCCAGCTAATCTACTTTGAAGCAACTTAGACAAAATTTTGTAGATGGAGTTGCATAAGCTAATATGTCTAAAATCCTCTGTCATTTGAAGATTTTCCATTTTGGAATGAGAGTGATATACGTGCTGCTCCATTTCTTACCTATCTCAGCTCCACAAAAAATCCAAATTATGATATTTAAGAGCTCATTTTTTATAATAGGCCAGTAATTTTGGTAAAATTCATTATTCCACCCATCCGGGCTCGGAGAGCTATTTTTGCCCAGACTGAAAACCGTAGTCTTTAGTTCTTCTTCATTTGAAAAACTTGTGAGCATATCATTTTCTACACTAGTGATTTTATGTTCAATGTTATGTATAAGATAATTTTCACGCAAGATTATGTCACCTCTAAATAATCTTTCAAAGTGATCATCAAAGTGATTTTTAATATCTATATCTCTGTCTAACCATTTATTTAGAATGTTTTTTATGCCTTTTATACTATTCTTTTGTATTTTAAGTTTGGATGATTTCTGAAAGAACTTCATGTTTTTGTCTCCTTCTTTCAGCCATTTTATTTTGGCTTTTTGTTTCCAGAAGACTTCCTCCATGAGAAGCTTTAGTTTTAATTCGGCTTGTGCTTTATTTAACTCCTTTCTACTGTCTTTATTTTGAAGTAAATAATCATCTAGTTCCCTTTTTTCAACTTCCTGTTCTGCTACAATGATGTTATTATTGATATTACCAAAGATATCTTTATTCCATGTCCTTAAGTGTTTTTTAAGTTTATTTATCTTCATATTCCAGATTTGACCCGGATTTCCTGAAGCTTCCTTTGACCATGAATTTTTAACCGTATTAATAAATGTGTGATGCAAGCACCATGCATTCTGGAATTTAAAAGAGTTATTTATTGGTCTAGATTTTTCTACCGATATGATTAGTGGATTATGGTCTGAACAAGATCTATTTAGATGTTTCACTGACATGGATCCATATGACTCTAGCCATTTTACATTATATAATACTCTGTCTAATCTTTCCCATATGGTCCTTTTATCTTTCTAGTTATTGCACCAGGTGTAACGAGAGCCTAGGAAGCTTGCTTCCATCAGACTGGCCTCTAATATAGTCTTATTAAAATGAGAGATAGCTTTTTTGTTAGGAGGATTTCCCCTTGTTTTTTCACAAACTTTCCTTATTATGTTAAAGTCACCTCCTATTATCCAGGGTATGTTTAGGTTGGCTATTTTCAGTATGTCGTCCCAAAGGGACCTTCTACCTTCTTTGGTGTATTTAGCATAGACTACCGAGATTATTTCATCCTGGGCGGAATCTAATCTAAAGTTGATCATATGATCTGAGTCTTCTAAAATGTTTATGTTAAATATGTTTTTCCAAAATAGCCAAATTTTGTTATTTTTGTTGGAAAATGCATCATCAAATCCTAAGATATTTTTATAGTGTTCTATCTGGTCCTTACTTATAATGGGTTCAGCTAATTTTATAAGTGGAGTTTTATGGATTTGTATTAATTTTTTAATTCTTTTTATAGTAGGGGCGTTTCCGATGCCCCTTGCATTCCAGTAGAGGAATCTAAATATTGGAGTTAGATTTAGCCCTAGCTCTAGTGGTGCACTTTGAATCATAAGTTTTATTTCTGTATTTTTTCCTATATCTAGATCTTTTTATAGCACTCGTATCTTCTATTTTCTCCTCTCCCCACTTCCTACCTAGCTGAACGACCATAATTTTTATTTATTCCATGGCCCATTCTCTATTTCCCATTTTATTATAGAATGTTTCAATATCTATATCATCTTTAGAGGTTTAAAAGGCTTTGGTTCTTCCTCTTTTTTGTCTAGGTTGATCCCACTTCTAACCTCTAGCTCATCTTCTGAGCTATTAACTATTTCATTTGCCCAGCTCTTTTCTACAACTTTCTTTTTTTCAAATCTTCTTTTCCTAACTCTTTTATTAATTTATGCAATTTTTTGCATAAGTTCATGAGTTTTATTGAATTCCAATCTATCTATTTACTCTCTATCTTTTTTTCTAGGAGGCACATATTCTACAATTTCTAATCCAGTTTCTACTGCCCCTAGGTTTTGTTCTAATGTTTGGGGGGGCTTTATTCTGTATTCCTCTCTTCCCCTCGGTGCGGTTGTTCTAGTGCCAAGCCATTGTTTGTCTTCTAAGTGTTTCTTTTTAACTAAACATTGGTCATAACTATGGCCAAGTTTACTGCAGTAAGAACAATAATATGGAAGGTTTTCGGGAGTTATTTCTTGCCAGAAACATTCTCCCTCTTTGGTTCCAATCCATATGAGGTGTGGGATATGTTGCAGTAAGTTAACCTCTATGCATACTCGAGCAACACTCGGGCGAGACAATGTGGCAGTAGCTCCATCGAGAAGGAGAGGGGTGCCCACTGCATGTACAATATGATAGAGGGAGAATTTATCAAAGAGATGTATGGGCAGCATAGGGAGAAGGAACCAACCGATGTTAATAGCGATTCTAGCTTGGTTGAGAAGGATGGCGTCCACCTAAAAGCTCGCATGGGGTAGCCCATAATGTACCATATACCTTTCAACCAAACCCTATGGAAATCTTCCTCACTAGATAGTTGCAGAAGAATGTGCTTGGCATTGAGAACTCCTATTTTTGTTAGACTTTTAAGCTTCAATGATGCATAGAAAGCACGAATATCTTCAACGTGCGGATGACCATGTGAAAATTTTCCCACCATCATGAATTTGTGGGCTTCCGAGAGCATATCAATATCTGTCAAGGAGAACTCTATCGAGGGTTCTCCATTTTTTTTCACGTGAATATCTGAAGCTTGTGAATAGGGATGCGCGGTCTTATTGAATTGTTGTGAAAACAACTTCTTCTTCGTTAAATAATCAAAATGCTCCATTTGATGCTTGAAATTGCCTTCCTCTTCACTGGTTTTTGATGTTTATCTCTCTAGAAACGTGTTTCTCTCTCTAGAACTTGAGAGCAAAACAATTTTTTCTTCTCTTCTTCTTATTTGTCTATCTATCTTTCTAGTTATCTTTCTATCTGCCTATAGGCTTATCTGTATATATGTCTATAGGCCAATTTGACTATCTATCAATTTGATTAATTTTCTAATAGTCCATCTTTTTATATCTCAATATATCAATCTGTCCAAATCTTTCTATATATGTGTCTATTTATCTATATGTCTATCTATTTATATCTCTATTTGTGTATCTGTCTATTTGTCTTTTTGTCAATCTCTATCTTTTATTTATAAATCTATCAATCTATCAATATATATATATATGTGTGTGTGTGTGTGTGTGTGTCAAATAAACTATCTAAATATCTACCTATCTTTCTATTAGTCTATCTATTTATCTCTATATGTATCAATCTATTTATCTATCTATCTTTATATATATATATATATATTATTTCTTTCTTTCTATTTGTTCAGTGGTCTATCTATTTTTGAGTATATTAATCTATTTATCTATCTATGTATCTATCAGTCTGTCTATCTATATATGTGTCAATCAATCAATCTATCTGTTTATTTATTTATTTGTCTATCTGTGTATCTTCTATATATCTATCTTTCTATTTGTCTATCTTCTATATATCTATCTTTCTATTTGTCTATCTATCTATTTTTATAACTATCTTCAAATCTACCTATCTATCAATTTGTTCATCTATCTATTTGTCTATCTATCTGTTTATTTGTCTGTCTATCTATCTATTTATCAATCTATCTCTCTACCTATCTATCTATTTTATTATCTATTAGTCTATTGGTGAATCTATCAATTTATCTATTTAACTATTTAACTTACAAATTGTATATATATCTATCTATATGTCTATCTATTTATCTACCTATCTAGCTATCTATCTTTTTATCTATTTGGCTAACTATTTTTAATCTGTTTAACTATTTATCTATTTATTGAATATAACTATTGCTCATTTTTTTATCTATTTATCTATCTATCTATTTATCTATCTATCTGTCTATCTATCTATTTGTCTATCTATTTATCTATTTATGTATCTATTTATCTATCTATATATCTATCAAACTCTCTATCTATCTATCTATTTATCTTTCTATCTATGTATTTATTTAACTATCTATTTAACTATCTACCTAACTGTCAATCTCTTTATCTGTCTTTTAGTCCTTCAGTCTATGTTTCTATCTATCTTTTAGTCTACCAGTCTATTAGTCTATGTGTCTAACTATCTATCTATAAATTTGTCTATCTATTTATTTGTCTAATTGTATATCTATCTATCTATCAATCAATCTATCTTTCTATCTTTTTATCTTTCTATCAGTTTATTTTTCTATATTTTTATTTATCTATATGTCAAATGGTATAAATATGTATCTATATAACTTTCTATTTGTCTATATTTATATGTATTTATCTATAAATCGATCTATCTATCTATATGTCAATATGTCTTTCTATATATATATATATATATATATATATATATATATATATCTGTCTACTATCATTCTATGTATCTACCTATCTAACTATTTGTCTATATATATATATATATATTTATATTTATATGCCTAATTATATATCTATCTATCTATTTATGTATCTATTTGACTTTCTATCCATCAATCTTTCTATCTATATAGGTGTCAATCTTTCTATATTTCTATATGTGTATCTATGTATCTATCTATTACCTAATAGTATGTCTATCTATCTATATTTTTATGTATCTTTTTTTCTATTAAAATGCTTATCTATCTGTCTATATATCAAATTTTAAATCTATCTATTTATTTATCAATTTATCTATCTGCTTGTTTATCTATCTATCTATCTGTCTATCTGTTTGTCTATCTGTCTATCTTTTAATCTATCTATCTATCAGTTTTTCTATCTGTCTATCTAACTTTCCAACTATCTGCCTATTTATCTATCTATCTATCTATCTGTATATCTATCTGTCTATATGTATGTCTATCTTTTTGTCTACATGTCTATTTATCTATCTATCTAACTGTCTGTCTATTTATCTATTTGTCTTTATGTCTATCTTTCTTTATATCAATCAATCACTCTATCTATCTTTCAATCATTCTATAAATCATTCTATCAATCATTCTATCAATCATTCTATCTATCTATCTTTCAATCTTTCTATCAAATTATCTATCATCTTTCTATGTATCTACCTATATGTCTATCTATCTATCAATATATCTATCTATATATCTATATTTCTATCGATATTTCTATCAATCTACCTATCTATTTGTATATTTATCTATTTTTAAATGTCTAACAATATGTCTATCAATCTATCTATCTGTGTGTCTATCTATATGACTATCTATTTTTCTATCTATCTATTTGTATGCCTATTTGTCTATCCATATTTCTCATTGTCTATCTATATGTATGTCTATCTATCTATTTGTCTATATATATATATATATATATATATATATATATATATATCTATTTATTTATCTATTTATATATCTAAATATATCTCTATCTATTTGTCTATCTGTCTATCTGTCTATCTATCTGTCTATCTGTCTATTAATCTATCTATCTATATATCTACTTGTCTGTCTATCTATTTATTTATCTATCTATCTATCTGTCTATCTATTTTTCAATCTATCTATCTTTATGTTAATATATTTATCTATGTATTTGTATATCTGCCTGTCTATTTGTCTATCTATCTATCTATATGCCTATCTATCTGCCTATCTATCTTTCAATCATTATATATATTCATTTTTCGATTTATTTGTCTTTTAATCTGTATATTTGTGTGTCTATCAATATATCTATCAATCTTTTTATCTATTTATCTATCTATCATTCTTTCTATCTGTCTATATGTCTATCTGCCGAACTATTTGTAGGTATATGTATATATATATATCTACATGTTTATATATCTATCTATCTTTCTATCTCTCTATTTTTCTACTTGTCTATTCATCTGTCTATTTTTTTATCTGTCTTAATGTCTATCTTTCTATCTATCAATCTATCTTCCAATATATTTTTTTATCAATTTGTCTATCTGTCTCTCCATCACTCTATCCATATGTTTGTCTATTTGTCTTTCTATCTATCTATTTATCTGTACGTATATTAGTATATGTATATTTATCTATTTATCTATTTATCTATCTTTCTATAAATATATATATATATATATGTCTGTCTATCTATTTTAGTATATATCATTTTATATGTCTATTATCATTCTGTCTATCTATTTTACTATCTATCAATATGTATTTCTATTATCATTCTATCTATCTATCTATCTATATAACAATCTCTCTATATATTTTTTTATCTATTGGACTATTAATCTTCCTATATAGCTATTATCTTTCGGTCTATCTATCTATATATCTATCTTTCATTCTATGTTTTTATTTTTCTATCATATATGATTCTATTTGGCTATCTATTCTAATAATCTATCTATTTATCTATATATCTGTCTATATATCTATCTTTCTATCTATAATTCTATCAATCTATATATATATAAATCTATCTATCAATATGTCAATCAATATTTCTATCAATCTGCATATCAATCTGTCTTTCAATCTATCTATAAATCTTTCTATCGATCTATCTATCATTCTTTTTATTAATCTAATTATCAATTTGTTTATCTATCTATATATCTATGAATCTATTTGTCTATCTATTTGTCTATCGATCCGTATATCAATCAATCATTCTATCTATCCATGAATCTATTAGTCTATCAATTACTCAATCTGTATCTTTATAATCTATCTATCTATTAGTCTATCTATCTGTCTTTATATCAGTCTATATATATATATCTATCTATCTATCTATATGACTATCTATCTATTTATATGACTGTCTATCTATCTGTTTATTTATCTATATATTTATTTATCTATTTATCTATGTATATATCTCTCTATCTATCTAGCTATCAATCTATCTAGCTATGTTACTATTTATCGGTCAATCTAACAATCTATCTATCTATCTTTCAATCTATCTATCAATCTATCTATATGTCTGTCTATCTATCTATCTATTTGTGTATCAATCAATCAATTTATCTATATATATATAAGTATATTTATTTGTTTATCTATTTATCTATCTATCTATTTATCTATCCATCTATCAATCTATTTATCTATCCTTCTATCTATCTATCTATTTTTTTTATATCTATTTGTTTGTCTATGTGTTTTTCATCTATCTATCTATCTTATATATATATATATCTATCTATCTATCTATTGCTCTATCTATCTATTTATCTATCTGTATATGTTTCAATCTATATATCTATGTATCTATCTATCTATTTATCAACCTGTCTGACTAAAAATCATTTTGTCTATCTGTCTATCTAATTATCTATCTATCTGTCTGTCTGTCAATATACCTATATATCTATCTATCTATTTATTTATCTATTTATCTATCTATCTATGTTTCTATCAATCAATCTATCTATCTATCTATCTTTCTATCAAATAATATATCTATCTGTATATCTATTTGTCTATATATATATATATATCTATCTCTATCTATCTAAAAATCTATTTATCTATCATCTATCTATTTATCTATTTATTTATCTCTCAATCAATCTAAAAATTTATATACCTATATATCTATTTGTCTATCTATCTATCTATCTATTTGTCTGTCATCTATCTAATTATCTATTTATTTATCTATCTATCTATCTAACAATCTATCTACCTAACTATCTATCTGTCTATTTATATTTCTATCTATTTGTTTATCTTTTATCTATGTATCTATTTGTCTGTCTATTTTTATATCATTATGTCTATCTATCTATCTGTCTATTTGTTTTTATATCTATCGATCGATCGATCTATCTATCTATCTATATTTCTATGTATCTTTCTATCAATCAATCAATCTATCTATCTATCTATATGTCTATATATTTGCATATATATATCTATTTATATATCTATGTGTGTCAATCTGTCTTTTATTTATCTGTCTATCTTTTTGCCTATCTATCTACCAATTTATTTGTCTGTGTCTATGTCTATCTATAAATATGCTATCTATCTGTTTATCTTTCAATCTCTCTAAATATATAAATATATCTATATCTCTTTATGTATATCTATCTATATATCTAATTGTCTATTTATCTATCTAACTATCTGTGTATCTATATATCTTTCAATTTATCTTTCAATTTATCTATCTGTTTACATTTTTGTATATCAAACTATTTATCTATCAATCTGTCTTTCTATCTATCTATCCATTCATCTCTCTATCTGCCTATATATTTAAAAATGTATCTCTCTATGTGGCTATATATTTGTTTATTTATCTTTGTATTTATCTCTCTATCTATCTATCTATCAATTTGACTATGTATCTATCTAAAAATTTAATCATTCTATTTGTCTATCTATCTAACTAACTATGTATATATCTATTTGTCTATCAATATATAAATCTATCATTATATCTATTTATATATCTAACTATATATCTATCTATTTGTATATCTATCTATCTATCTATTTATCTGTCTATCTATCTGTCTATTTATCTGTATATCTATCTATCTGTCTATATGTTTGTCTATCAATCTATCTATATATGTCTATCAATCTATCTATATATGTCAATCAATAAATCAATATTTCTTTCTATATATCTATCTATCTATTTGTTTATCTATTTTTATCTCTATTTGTCTATCTATCTATCTATCTGTCTATCTATCAATCTGTCTATCTATCAATCTATTTAAAAGTCTAACTATCTATTTTAATATCTATCTATCAATATATCAATCTATCTATCTATTAATATATTTATCTATATATATGTCTATCTATATATCTTTAAATCTTTATATATGTATCTGTCTAATAATCTATCTAACTATATATTACCATGTCTATCTATCTATTTTTCCATATATATATCTATCTATCTATCTAACATTGTCTATCTATTTAACTATCTATCTATCCATCTATCAATATCTCTATAAATCTCTTTATTAATTTATCTATTAATTTATCTATTAATTTATCTATCAATCTTTATATCATATTGTCAATCGTTGTATGTAGCTATTTGTCTATCTATCTTTTTATCTATCTATTTCGTTTCAATCTATATATCTATTTGTCTATCTATCGATCCTTATATCTATCTATTTCTTTCTCTCTATTTATCTATCTATTTATTTTCTATCTATCTATCTATATATATGTCTAATTATTAGTCTATCTAATATTCTATAAATCTATCTAGCATTATGTCAATCAATCTATCTAAAAATCTATCTATTAATATCTCTATGAAACTATCTATATATCTGCCTATTTGCTATGTGTCTGTCTGTTTGTCTATCTATAAGTTTGTCATTCATTCAGTCAGTTTATCTATTTGTCTATCTATTAAACTATCTACCTAACTATTTGTCTATCTATAAGTTTGTCAGTCATTCAGTCAGTTTGTCTATTTGTCTATCTATTAAGCTGCCTGCCTGACTATTTTCCTTTCTATCTGATTCACTAACTCACTATATGTCTTTCTAACTATTTATCTATTTTTCTATTTGTTAGTCTATTTATTTGTCTATTTGTCTATCTGTCTATCTATCTATCTATCTATATATCTATCTGTCTATCTATCTATCTTGCTATCTGTCAGTCTGTCTATCTATATATTGATCAATTTATCTATCAATATATCTATCTATATGTTTATCTATCTTTATATCTATTTGTCTATCTATATGTCTATCAATTTGTATATATATATATATATATATATATATATATATATATATATCAATTTTTTAAATATCTATCTTTCTATCTAACTTTCAATCTTCCTATCTATCTATCTATATATCTATTAATCTATCTATCTTTCTGTCTGTCTATCTATTTATCTACTTATAAATTTTTTTATCTAGATATTTATCTATCTGTGAACCTATTTATGTATCTATAGGTATATATACATATATATATATATATATCTCTATCTCTTTATCTATATATCTATCTGTTAATCAATTTGTCTATATATCTATCTATCTATTTGTATATCTATCTATCTATATATCTATCTGTATATCTATTTGTCTATCAATTTACGAATCTATCTATCTATTTATTTGGGTATCTATCTGTCTAAAGATCTATTAATCAACTTGGCTATCAATATGTTTATCAATCTACCTATTATTCTATCTATCTATCTATTAGTCTATCTACATGTCTATCTATAAGTCTACCAATCTATCTATCTATCTATCTATTTATTTATTAATCTATATCTATGTATCTATCTTTTAATCTCCCTATATATATCCAAGTATCAATTAATTAATCAATTAATCAATCAATGTGTCTATCAATATGTCTATCGATCTGTCTTTACTCTATCTATCTAACTAACTATCTGTCTATCTATCTATCATTCTATATATTTATCTGTCTATCTATATATTTATGTATCTATCATTGTCTATCTATTTATCTATTTATCAATCTACCCGTCTATCAATCTTTCTATAAATCTATCATTCTATTTGTCTAATTATGTGTCTATCTTTTTATCTCTTTATCTGTTTATATATCTTTGTAGCTATCTATCTATTAATCTGACTATCAATCAATTTATGAATCTATCATCAATCAATCATTCTATCTATATATCCATCGATCTATTTATCTATCTATCTACTTATTTGTCTATCTATCAGTTTATCTATCTATCTATCTGCCTATTTATTTATCTATCTATATGTCTTTCTATCTATAGATCTCTCTATCAACTTGTATATCAATCAATCTTGTTATCAATGTATCTTTCTATCCATGCATCTATCTATTTATCTATCTGTTAATCTATCTTTGTTTCTATATGTCTATCAATCTATCTTTCAATCTTTTTATGAATCTATTTATCAACAATCATTATAACTATATGTCTATCTTGTATTTGTCTAGCAATCTATCCATCTATCTATTTATCAATTTATCTATATATATTTCTCTCTTTCTATCTACCTATCAAATTAACTATCTATTTGTATATCTGTTTATCTATCTATTTATTTATATATTTATATATCTATTTATCAATTTATCTGCCTATCCATTGTCTATGTATCTGTCTATTTATCTATCTATCTATCTATCATTCTATCATTCTATCTATTTATCTATCTATCTATTTATCTATCTATATATCATTCTTTCAATCTATTTATCAATCTTTCTATCTATCATTCTATCAATCTGTTTATCAATCTATCTATCATTCTATATATCAATTAATCTAGATATATGTCTATCTATCTATCTATCTATTTATTTTCCAATCTATTTGTCTATAAATTTGGCTATTTAACTATCTATTTATATGTTTATCGATTTGTCTTTCTATTAAGTAATTATAAGTCTATCTTTCTGTCTAACTATCTGTGTATCAATATATCTATCAATATGTCTATTTATTTGTTTATCTATCTATTTATCTATCTGCCTATCTATCTATCTATCTATATATTTGTCTATCAATATGTCTATCTATTTGTCTATCTATCTAACTATCATTCTATCTATGTTTCTATATATCTATTTATATTTCAATCTATCAGTCTGTCTATATATATATATATATATATATATCTATCTATATGTATGTCTATTTATCTATAAAACTATCAATCTGTCTATTTACCAATCTTTCTCTTTGTTTATATGTCTATCTATCCGTCTGTCCATTTATCAATATATTTATGTATCTATATCTATATATATATATATATATATATATCTATCTATATATCTATTTGTCTATCTATCTGTATATTTATTTATCTATCTATCTGTCTATCTATTTGACTATCTATATATCTATCTATTTTTCATTCTATCTAACTATCTTTCTATCTACTTTTCTATCAATCTATTAATATATCTATCTATCTATATCTCTATATTTATATTTATCTATCTATCTTTCTATCTATTTGTATATATATATATATCTATCTATCTATATGTCTATCTATCTGTATATTTATTTATCTATCTGTCTATCTATCTATTTTTCAATCTATATATCTATTTATTTGACTATCTATCTAACTATCTATTTTTCAATCTATATGTCTATTTATTTGACTATCTATTTAACTATCTATCTATCTATCTATATATCAATATATCTATCAATCTATTTATCGAATATCTTTCAATCAAACATTCTAACTATATATTTGTCTATCTATTTGTTTATCTAACTATCAATCTATCTTTTTATCTATCTATCTTTCTATCTATCTATTTATATATATGTCTATATATCTATCTATTAATCAGCCTTTCTATCAATATGTCTATTAATCTATCTATCTATCTATCTATCTGTCTATCTATATGTCTATCTATATGCCTACATTTATATCTATTTATATATCAATCAATCTATATATCTATTTATGTATGTATTTATCTATCTATCTACCTATATGTCTGTCAATCAATCAATCAATCTAACTATCTATTTGTCTATATATCTATCTTTCTCTATATCTATCTATATAACTATCTACATGTCTATATATCTATCTTTTTATATCTCTATCTATCTATCTTTCTATCTATCTATATATTTAACATTGTCTATCTATTTATCTATCAATCTATATGTCTATCAAACTATCTATCAATTTTTCTATCTATATATCTAATTATGTGTCTATCTATCTATCTATCTATTTATATTTCTTTGTATCTATCTATCTATCAATATGACTATTAATCTATATATGAATCTATCAATCAATCAATCATTCTATTTGTAAATATATCTATATATCTTTATTACTATCGATATGTTTATCTATATATCAACATATTTTTTTATTTATCAGTCTATCTATCTATCTATGTTTATTACTATCGATTTGGTTATCTATATATCAACATATTTTTTATTTATCAGTCTATCTATCTATCTATGTTTCTATTTATTTAACTATTTGTCTTTCTATCTATTTATCTCTCTATCTATCAACCTGTATATCAATCTATATATTTATATATCTTACTATATATCTATCTTCCTGTCTATCAATCTATCTATCTTTGTTTCTATCTATCAATCTATCAATCTTTCTTTCAATCTATTTATGAATATATTTATCAATTAATCATTTTATCTATTTTTCTATAAGTCTATATGTCTATCAATATGTATATCAATCTATACATCTATATATCTATTGATCTATTTGTTTATCTTTTTATCTTTCTATCATTCTATCAACTCTCTATTTGTCTATCTGTCTATCTATCAATCTTTATATCTATATAACTATCAATCAAACTATCTACCTATCTCTTTGTCTATATGTTTGTCTATCTATCTATCTATTTGTCTATCATTCGGTTTATTTATCTATCTATTAATATATCTATCAATTAGTATATCAATCTATTGACTAGTATATCTATCAATCTATCTATCAATCTATCTATCAATCTATCTAGATAATTTTCTATCTATCTAGATATTTTTCTATCTATCTATCTATCTATCTGTAGATCTATCTATTTGTCTATCAATATATCTATCTTTATGTCAATCTATATATCTCTCTATCAATCTTTCAAATAATTTATTTATCAAACTATCTATATATCTACTTTTCTACTGTCTGTCTATTTGTTTGTATGTTTGACTATTTATCTATTTCTCTATTTGTTTGTCTATCTACCTACCTACATGAATGTCTGCATGCCTTACTAATTGACTAATTAACTATCTCCATGTCTATCAATTTGTTTGTCTATCAATATGTCAATCTATATATCTACCTATCAATTTTTCTATTTGTCTATCTATCTATCTATCCATCCATCTATCTATTATCTATCTACTTAACTATCTATATATTTATCTATCTATCTATCTATGCCTCTATTTGTCTTTCTATCTAAATGTCTATCTATATACTTTCAATCTATTTGTCTATCTATCTATCTAACTATCTATCTACCTATCAATCAATAAATCAATCATTCAATCATTCTTTCTATTTGTCAATCTATCTGTATATACTATCTATCTATCTATCTATTTGTCTATTTATTTGTCTATCTATCTGTAAATCTATTTGACAATCAATCAATCTATCTATATTTCTAATAATATATCTATCTTTTTGTCTATCTATTTTTCTATGTATCTCTCTATCTAACTACATATCTAATAGTCTATCTATTTATGTATCGATCTGTCTATTAATCTTTCCATTAATTTGCCTATCTATCTATTTATAAATCATTTTATCTATAAATTTATCGATCTATATTTCAATCTAAATATCTATCTATCTATTTGTCTATCTTTCTATCTATTTATATATATGACTATTAATCTGTCAATCTATTTGTGTATTTATCTATCTATATATCTAGAAGTCTATCAATCTATTTATCAATTTGTCTATCTATTAGTCTTTTAACCTGTGTATTAATCTTTATATCAAACTATCTATATATTTATGTATCTATTTGTCTGTCTTCCTTTATGTGTCTTAATTTATCTATTTGTTTGTCTATCCATTTGTTTATCTACCTGCATGCCTAAATGCATGCCTACCTATTTGTCTATCTCTCTATTTGTATGTTTGTATATCTATTTATATTTCTTTCTATCTATCTATCTATCAGTTTGTATATCTATTTTTATATTTGTATGTATGTCTATATGAATGCTAATCAATCTATATATTAATCTATCAATCAATTTTGTTAACAACCTATCTATTAATCTGGAAATCATTCTATCTACCAATATGTTTATTTATCTATCAATATTTTTATCTATCTATTTAACTGTCTATCTATCGATTTATTTATCTGACTATATATCAATCTATATATATGTGTATCTATTTGTCTATCTATCTGGAAATCAATAGGTCTATTGATCTATCTATCAAACTATCAATATATGTATCTATTTCATTCTCTATTTATTTATTTGTTTATTTGTTTGTATGTATATCTATCTATATGTGTGTGTGTGTGTATCCTTGTCTAACTAAATGTCAGCCTGCCTGTCTATATATCTATCTATCTATTTTTTTATCTATTTATTTGTCTCTATTTCTATTTATTTGTTTATCTTTCTATCTATTGATCTATATATATATCTATTTGTCAATCTATATATGTATATATCTGTCTGTCTATATGTTTATCTATATGTTTATCTATCTGTCTATCTATCTATCTATTTTTCTAAATATCTTTATATCTCTCTATCTGTCAATCTCTCTATCTATCTATTTTTCTTTCTATCTCTCTATCTATTTATCTATCTACCTATCTATTTGTTTATCTATCTGTCTATCTATTTGTCTATCAATTTATCTATCTTACTATTTATCTATCTGTGTATCTATTTTTTTATCTACTTATCTATCTATCTGTCTATCTATTTTCTATCAATATGTCTATCAATCTTCTATCTATTGGTGTATCAATCTAACTATTAACCTATCTATCAAACTATATATCTATCTGTCTACCTAGTTGTTTATCACTCTATCTGTCTATTTGTTCGTGTGTCTGTATATCTATCTTTCTTTCTATTTGTATATCTACCTACCTGACTATCCATCTATCTATTTTTTTCTATTTATCTATTTTTCTGTATATATATTTATTTTTTTGTATGCGTCTCTACCTATCTATCTATCTATCTTCTTGTATATCTATATGACTATCAATCAATCAATCTATCTATCTATTTATCTTTCGCCCTATAATAATATTTCTCTATGAATCTATCTATCTATCTATATATATATATATATATCTAACTTTCGATCTATGTGTTTATTTGTCTATCAGTTTATTTGTCTATCTAAATCTCTGTAGACTGACTGCCTGCCTGACTCTCTATCTCTCTATTAGTTTGTCTCTCAATCTCTGTGTATCTAAATTTTTATTTATCTATCTGTTTGTTTGTTTTTATTTTGTCTATTTGTCTATCAATCTATCTATCAATATTGAAATAAACTTATCTATCAATTTGTCTATCAATCTATCAATCAATCTATTAATCTGTCTATTTATTTGTCTATCTTTCTTTCTATATAACTATCTATCTACCTATCTATATAACTATCTATCTATCTGTCTTTCATTCTATCTATCTATAAATCTATTTGTCTATGTTTCAATTTATTTATCTATCTGACTATCTATTTATCAATCTATTTGTCTATCTATCTATCAATTTTATATCAATAAGTCTATTTATCATTGTATTAATCTGTCTAACTAACTATCTTTCTATCTGTCTATATATCTATTTGTCTTCCTATCAATGTGTCTGTATTCTTACCTATTTGTTTATTTGTCTATATATCTCTTTGTCTATATTCTTACCTACCTGACTATCTACGTGCTTGAGTATCTATATCTCTATTTGTCTGCCCATCTATCAATGTGTCTACCTCTCTTTCTGTCTATCTATTTGTGTATCTATTTGTATATCTTTATATTTGTCTATCTGTCTAGTTATCGATCTGTCTATCAATCTATCAATCAATCTTTTTATCAATCTGTTTATCAATCTATTAATAATTTTATATATTAATCTTTCTATTTATCTACTTATCTATCTATCTAACTAACTGTCTATATACTTGTTTAAGTTTCTTTATGTTTTTCTATTTATCTATATGACTATCTATGTATCTATCTCACTATCTATCAATCTATCTATTTATCTATCTAACTAACTATCTATCTATCTATACATCTATTTATGTGTCTATCTATTTATTCATCATTTTGTCTATCAATTTGCTTTTCAATCTATCTATCCATCGGTCTATCAATGTGTCTTATAATCAATCTATCAAACTATCTATATATTTGTGTATCTATTTGTCTATCAATTTGTTTGCCTAAATTTTTATCTGTATATCTATATATCAGTCTGTCAATTTTGTATACCTGCCTGACTGACTATCAGCCTACATGACTATCTATCTATATGTTTATTTGTCTATCTATTTTTCTGTCTATCTATCTATTTGTTTGTTTTTCTATATATCTATATATCTAAATATTTGTCTACCCTTCTAATAATTTTAATATCTATCTATATATCTATATGTCTATCTATCTATCTATCAAACTATCTATCTTTTTGTCTATCTTTTTGTCTATCAATCTGTCTTTAAACCTATCTATCAATCTATCACTCAATCTATCTATCAATATGTCTATCAATCTATCTACATATTTTAAAATTAATTTATTTACAAATCTATCTATCAATTTATATATCAATCTATCTATTAATTAATCTATCTATCATTATTTCTATTTGTCTATCTATCTGTCAATTAATCTATCTTACAAACTATTTATCTATCTGTCTATCTATATATCTATCTATCATTCAACTTGTGGGACTATTTGTCTATCAATTTGTTTGTATGCCTGCCTACTTTATTATCTACCTACTTTAATGTCTATCCATCTATTTGTCTATTTGTCTTTGTCTCTATTTCTCTATTTTCTATATATCTAGTTGTTTGTCTGTCTATTTGTATATCTATCTATCTATTTATGTGTCTGTCTATCAATCTATCAATCATTTTGTCTATAAATCCATATATTAATCTATTATCATTTGATCATTCTATCTGTCTATATATCTATCTATTTATCTATCTAACTAACTAACTATCTAGCTATATGTCTATCTATCTACTTATCTATCTGACTTTCTATCTATCTATCTATCTATCTATCTTTGTTTCTATAAATCTATCTATGTATTTATCTATCTTTATATTTATCTATCTTTCTATCTGTCTGTCTATATATTTATTTATTTTTGTGTTTATCTTAATATCTATCTATCTATATATCTATCTATGTGTCTGTCTGTCTGCCTGTCTCTTTACATATTTATTTATTTATTTGTCTATCTATCTGTCTATCTATCTAACTATCTATATTTTTGTCAATCATAATATCTATCTATCTGTTTGTCTTTCTATCTCTTTACATATCTATTTATTTATTTAACTATCTATTTGTTAATATATGTGTATATCTATTTGTCTATCTATCTGTTTATCAATCATTCAATCTAATATGTCTATCTATCTTTCTGTCTATCTGTATGTCTATTTGTTTGTCTATCAATCTATCTTTCTATTTATTTGTCTATTTGTATGTTTGTATATCTTTTTATCTATCTATCTATCTACATGTAAATCTATCTGACTATCTATCTATCTATGGATTTATCTATCTATCAGTCTATATATATATATATATATATATCTCTCTCTCTCTCTCTTTGTTTCTTTCTTTCTTTGTTTCTTTCTATCTTAATATATCTCTATTTATTTATCTATATATCTATATGTCTCTCTCTCTATTTATCTATGTATATATCTACGTATCTATTTGTATATTTATTTTTCTATCTATCTATCAATCATTTCATCTATCAATCTGTGTGTGTGTGTGTGTGTGTGTGTGTGTGTATCTATCTAAATGTTTGTTTGTCTATGTGTCTATATATATGTCTATCTATTTGTCTACCTGTCTTCATGACTATTTGTCTGCCAATATGTCAATCTGTCTATTTCTGTGTTAGTCAAAATGTCTATCGATCAATTTGTTTGTCTATTTATATATATGCATATGCTTATATCTGTATATCTATCTATCAATATATATGTCTATCTATCTATATATCTCTATCTATCTAATTATATATATATATATATATGTCTATCTATCTATATATCTCTATCTATCTAATTATATATATATATATATATCTATATCTATTCATCTTTTTATTAATATATTTATCAATCTTTCTATCAATCAATCAATCAATTAGTCTATCAATTGGTCTTTCAATTGATCTTTCAATCTATCTTTCTAATTGTTTATCTATTTATCTATCTATCTAACTATCTTCCTATGTATCTATATATCTATCTATGTATCTATTTGTCTATATTTTTCTCATCTATCTATCCATCTATATGTTTATCTATCTATATATCTATCTATCTCTCTATATTTTTATCTATTCTATATTTATCAGTCTAATAATCTATGTATCTATATGTTTGTCTATCTGTCTGTCTATCTATCTATCTATCTATCTACCTACCTATCTATCTATTAATTTATATCTATCAGTCTATTAATCTATCTATTAATCTATCTAACAAACTATCTATCTATTTGTCTTTCTATCCATCTATATTTCTATTTATATGCTAATTTGTCTATCAGTTTGTCTGTCTATTTGTTTGTTTGCCTGCCTGGCTAATTGTCTACCTCCTGAGTGTCTATCTTTCTTTCTATCAATCAATCAATTAATCTATCTATTTATCTATTTATCTGTCTATCAATCTTTCTATCTATTTGTATATCTATATGTTTGTCTATCCTTCAATCTCTCTATCAAAATACCTATCAATCTATATATCAATCAATTCTATCATTCTGTCTATCAATCCATCCATCTATCTATCTGTCTGTCTAACTTTAAATCTAAATATCTTATATCTATTTATCTATCTATTTATCTATCTGAATATATATATATATATATATATATATATATATATATATATATTATCTATCTATTTATCTATTTATCTATCTATTTGTCTATCTAACTATCTTTCTATCTTTCTATTTGTGTATCAATCTGTCTAACTATTGATATATCAATCTATGTATGAATTTATCTATATATCTATCAATGTATTTGTCTATCTATATGTTTAACTATTTAGTTGTCTATCTCTTTATCTATGACTCAATCTGTTTGTCTACCTACATGATTGACCATATGCCTCCTTGGTTGTTTGTTTATATTTTGTCTTTTTGTTTGTTTTCCGATCTATTTATGTCTATTTATTTATATGTATGTGTATCTATCTATCAATGTGTCTATCTATCTATCTATATTTGTCTATCTATACGTCTATCTATCAATTTATTTATCTATCTCTCTTTCTATATATATATATCTATTTGTATATCTATTTGTCTATCTATCTTTTAATCTATCAATTTATTTATTTATCTATCTATCTATCTATCTATCTGTATATCTATATGTCTATTATCTAACTATCTATCTGTCTATCTTTCTGTCTGTATATCTGTATATCTATTTATTTGTTTATCTATTTATCTATTTATTTCTCTATAAATCTATCTATATATTTGTCTATGTATTTGTCTATCTTTTTTTCTATCTATTTGATTATCTATCTATTGATCTATCTATCGATATATCTATCTATGTGTTTATCCATCTATCAAGTTATCTATCTATCCATTTTTCTATCTATGTATGTATGTATCTATCTATATATCTTTCTATCTATCTGTCTATATATCTATCCATATATATATATATATATATATATATATATATATATATATCTATACCATCTATATATCTTATATATATATATATATATATATATATATATCTATCAATCAATCAATCTATCTATTTATATATCTATTAGTCTATCTATCTATTTATTTTTCTATCATTCCATCTATCAATCTATATATATATCTGTCTATATGTTTGTTTTTCTGTGTCTACATATATGTCTATCTATTTATCTACCTGTCTTCATGACTATTTTCCTATCTATTTGTCTATCTGTCTATATGTGTGTACAGTCAAAATATCTATCTATCTATTTGTTTGTTTATTTGTATATATTCCTATGCTTATATTTGTCTATTTATCTATTTATCAATATATATGTCTTTCTATCTATATATCTCTATCTATCTAATTATATATATCTATCTATCTTTCTATCTAACTAACTATCTATCTTTCTATCAATCTCTTTATCTATATATCTATCTATATATTTGTCTGTGTATCTATCTATCTATCTATTTGTCTAACTATCTATATATATATATTTATGTATCTGTCTATCTATCTATCTAGCTATCTATCTATTTGTCTAATAATGTATCGATCAATCTATCTATCTATATTTCTATCTATCTATCTATATATCTATCTATAATTCTATCAAATTAATCTATCTATTTATCTACCAATCTATTTAGCAATCTTTTTAACAATCTATCTATCTATCAGTCTATCAATTGGTCAATCTATCTATCAATTTGCTATCAATCTGTCTACAATCTATCTATCAATCGATCTTTCAATATATCTTTCTATCTATCTATCTATCAGCCTATGTATCTATATATCTATCTATGTATCTATTTGTCTATCTTTCTCTCATCTCCCTATCTATCTATATGTCTATATATCTATCTATATATATATATATATATATATCTATTGTATATTTATCAGTCTTATAATCTATCTCTCTATCTTTTTGTCTATCTTTATATCTATTTATCTATCAATCTATCTATCTATCAATCTATGTATTAATTTATAAATCTATCAGTCTATTAATCTGTATGGTAATCTATCTGTCAAACTATCTATCTATTTATCTTTCTATCCATATATATTTCTATTTATGTGTCAACTTGTCTGTCTATTTGTCTATCTATTTGTTTGTCTGCCTGCCTACCTAATTTTCTAGCTACCTTAGTGTCTTTTCTATCAATTAATCAATCAATCTATCTATCTATCTATTTACCAATCTGTCTATCAATCTTTCTATCTATTAATATATTTGTCTATCTGTTTGTATATCTATATGTTTGTCTATCCTTCAATCTTTCTATGAAAATACCTATCAAACTATATATAAATCAATCTATCATTCTGTCAATCAATCAATCAATCTAGTAATCTATCTATCAATTTATCCAACTGTCTATCTATCTATGTATATATCTATCTATCTATCTGTTTATCTATCTAACTATATATCTATCTATCTATCTATGTCTTTATTTATCTATCTATTTGTTTATCTATTTGTATATCTATTTGTCTATCTATTTGTCTATCTAACTAACTTTCTATCTTTCAATTTGTGAATCAACCTGTCTAACTATCGATATATCAATGTATGTATGAATTTATCTATATAACTATCTATATATCTATCTATGTATTTGTCTATCTATCGGTCTACTTATTTATTTGTCTATCTCTCTATCCATGTGTCAATCTATTTGTCTGCCTACGTGATTGACCGTATGCCTCACCGATTGTTTGTTTATCTATTTTTTTTTGTTTTCCTATCTATTTATTTTTCTATTTGTTTTTATGTTTGTGTGTCTCTCTATCGATGTATCTATCTATCTATATGTATATCTATACGTCTCTCTATCAATATATCTATCTATCTCTCTGTCTATATATATATATATATATATCTATCTATCTATTTGTCTAACTATCTTCTATTTATATTTCTATCAATCTATCAATCTATCTATCTATCTGTATATCTATTTGTTTGTTATCTATCTATCTGTATATATATATATCTAACTATCTATCTATTTGTCTATCTATTTGTCATACAATCTTCTATCTATCTATCTATCTATAAATCTATTTATCTATCTATCTATCTGTATATCTATCTACCCGTTATCTATCTATCTATCTATTTATTTGTTTATCTATCTATCTATCTATAAATCTATCTATCTATATATATGTCTATGTATCTTTCTATCTTTTTGTCTATCTTTTTGTTTATCTATCTGTTTATCTATTTATCGATCTATCTATCTGTGTTTATCTATCTATCAATTTATCTATCTACCATTTTTCTATCTATCTATGTATCTATCTATCCATCTAGTTATATCTTTCTATCTATTTGTCTATCTATCTATCCATCTAGTTATATCTTTCTATCTATTTGTCTATCTATCTATCCATATATATATATATATATATATCTATCTATCTATCTATACTGTCTATATATATTTATATCTGTATAACTATTTATCTATCTATCTATCTATTTACCTATATATCTATTAGTCTATCTATTAGTCTATCTATCTATTTATCTATGTATTTGTTTATCTATCTATCTATCTGTCTATCTATTTGTCTTTCTATCTATCTATCTATATTTCTTTCTATTTATCTATCTATATATATGTCTATTTCACTATAAAAAATATTTGTTTAGCTACAAAATTTAGCTAGGGAAATAATCCCAAGTTAATTATCTAGGCATTAACTAGGGAATATTAAGAGATGTTTGATTTTATATTGAATTATTAATTATCGATGGATTTGTGATGGATTAGATTTCGAAATATTTGATTAGAAATTGTTCCTAGCGAATATTATCATAAATTTTCACACAAAGAATGGTGAACATTATAGCAATAACTTTAAATTTGGATTTTCCCTTGCTAATTAATTAAAGATAAATCCCTCGCTAAATAATATTCTGAAATTTTTCTTAATGATTTTATATTTATTTACTAGTGATTATTCCTTAAATGATAATTTTCACAAAATATATGTTTTTAGATATGAATTTTTTTCTTGCTATTTTGGCTTGGGATAATTTTCATCGCAAATCTTTAATGAATTAAATTTTTTTATATTAATTATTTTAATATTTTATGTAATTTCATATATTAAAGGTATGTCATGGTCTATGGATAAGCAATCCTCGAGGGTCACATTCTTCTCATATAATTATAAAAATAAGATATTATAAATAAATAATTTATATTAATATAGGCTAAAAAACTATTTTTATGATAATAAAATTTTAAAAAAATTATACTAAATATTTTTTCAAAAAATTTAATTATGATATTTAAATTTTTGTATTTAAAAAACATTAAATAATTAATTATATTATTATAATCATTTTAAAGATATTTTAATTAATAAATAAACATACATACAAATTACTACTAATATAAAACTAAAATATTTAATTGTATGATTAAATAAATAAAATTATAAAAATATCTGAATTAATGAATAAACAAGTAAATATTTATATTTTTTTAAAAAAATTTTTTTTTTATGATTATAAGAATTTTTAAAAAATATTTACTAGAAGATTTTAAATTTTTGAATTATAAAAAAAATTCAAATATTTCATAAAATTTAAAAACAATAAATTGATATTTAAAGATAAATACATAGATGTTTTAATTACATCAAAAAAATTTTGAAGATTTAAAAAATAAATATGTCTGTGTGGTAATTAAAAGAACACTTCAATTATTTTTTTAGGATTTTAAAAGAGTTATTTAAAATATTACTGATGAAATTTTTGTCCTTGCCCGAAAAACACTTAATTTTTATCACTATAAACACTTTTGAAAAGCACTACCAAGCTGACCTTAAGTTGATTTGAATTTAAATTGTATATTTTGTACCTACTGAAATTTCTAAGAATTAAGCAATTGAATATGATTTTTTCTATTAACTTTAATATTTCATTTTTATTAAAATAATAAATATAACTTATTTTATTAAACTTCTCACTTTAAGTAATTTTTCGAATTTTATAAATTATACTTTTATATCAAATAATATGAAATTTAATGCCTATATAATTATTTCTTATTATATTCATAAAAAATAAATAGAATTCATAAAAAATTATAATATATATATATATATATGAAATACTTTATTACAATATATTATTTTTTTTATTTATGAAATAATATCATTTATGGTTAAATAAAAATCTATTTCTTTTTTTTATTTATATTTTTAAATTTTTATAATTTTAGTTTACTTTTATATATTTGTGTCATTTTTTTATATATTTACATTCATTTTTTTATTTATAGTTTTCGTGAAATATAAAAATGCTAAGGCATTCAAGCACTTAAAACTTTTTATCTATCTTTGTGAAGAGGAAGAGAGGAGAAGTGAAATGGGACTATAGTAGCACGTGATTTCAAAACAAAGTAACTCAAGTTCATAAATTGATTCTAACGTGATTTATAGTTGTCGGTGTACAATCTATCATTAACTAATAATCTCGTTTCTGATTCCAAACAAATCACAGTTTCTTTTTTTCTGAATGAATATCATGTGGTTCATCTGGCTTGGCATTCGAGTTTATGTTAGAAGAATATGAGCATTTATTAGAAACTAATCTTCGTTGATTTGGATTTTATAATTGGTTTTAGTGTTGATGGTATCATATCTGCATTTTATTTTTCTTCTCAGTTGATCACTACTATATTTTTCATTAAGTTTTGTTTCTAATTTGGAATTTGAATTCTACATATTTAGCTATTCTTTTTTTTTTCATCTCCATTGGACTTGCGATTCTATGCATGTTATTTTAGACTTGCACCGTATTATTCAAAATTTGATTTGATCATTTTTTTTTATTTTTGCATTTTCTAGGATCTGCACCACACGCTTAATATTCTCATTTTCTAAGTATAAATGAATATAAAAAAAGTTATTGAAATAAGAGGAAGTACATATAATTGGAGAATATGAATGCAAATACACCCATGGACTATGTTGTGCTCAAACTATCACCTAAATCATCATTGTTAGATTTTTTATCTATAATGATGTAATATTTTCTACATGTGCTTATATAATCTTTCTCTATCTTTCTTTATCTATCTTTCTTTCTAGATATATATGTATGTATATGTTCATTTATTTTTTGTTCATTGTAGGTGTTCTTTGTTCATCAAGAGCAATAGGAAAATAGAGAAGCTTGATACTAGTCTTTTAAAGTCATTTGCGAGTCAATTAAAAGTCATAGAATCACTGAGAGGTCTTGCAGGCTCTTCACTCGAGATCAAAGCATATCAACGATAAGATCATGAAACTTGCTTTACCAAAGGAACACTCAAAAGGTTACAAACAAGACCCACCAATTGTTTTTCTAATCAAAGTTTATTGCCACTTTTTCTTTTGAAGGTTCATGTAGTTTGCCAGTGCACCTAAAGTTTTGGATACTTTTTATGCATTTGATGAGGAGATATCCTAGCTGGAAGTGGCCTAGAAAATTTACTCTCGGGTAGTATTATTTTTTAAAAAATATAATGTATTTTTTAAAGAGAAGATGATTCAAAATTTTATTTACATGGTAAGTCTCATGGAGTTCTTAACTTTGTATTCAAAAAGCTAGAAAACATTCTTCAGGTACCTTTCCTTCACATCTCTCCTCAAAATGCATACAGTGTTGTACTCTGATTTATATTCAAGCTCAACTAATGGATTCAATGCCATCTTTAATGATAGTCCATCGATATTGACTACTTTTCCTAAATTAAAATTAAAATAGATCATGTTTTTGATGCGATGATACTTTTATTCACTCAAAAGCAATAAGTCTCGCGTTAAAGACAATTAGATATGACCTCTTTGATATATCAATGGTAAGATTTGTTGAGAGATATATTTATATACCTTTCTCTAACCTTATGTTATCCAAGAAACTTGTGCATTAAGTGCACATACATGTTTACACAAACCAAGCTCAATTGATTAACGAAATGTCATTTTTTATTATAGTTATCAACATTGATTTCTTTAAATGAATTGACATTAACATAGATTATATGTATGTATATAGATATATATATATATATATATATGTATGTATGTATGTATGTATGTATGTATGTATATAGATATAAAGATATATAGATATATATTTACGTATGTATATAGATATGTATATATGTACGTATATTGATATATATATGTAGGTATAAAGATATATATGTGTGTGTGTGTAAACAAATATATATATGTATATGTGTGTATATAGACATATATATGTGTATGTAGACACACACACACACATATATATATGTATATGTGTATATATAGACATATATATGTGAATGTAGACACACACACACACACACACACACACACACATATATATATATATATATATATATATATATATGTGTGTGTGTGTGTGTGTGTGTGTGTGTGTATAGTCATATATATGTGTATTTAGACATACATACATACATATATATATATATATATATGTATGTATGTATGTATGAATATAGATATATATGTGTGTGTGCATGTGTGTGCGTGTGTGTGAGTGAGTGTGTATATATATAATTGGGTGGTATCTGACCAAGGGCAATCTACCTGAACCACAAGAGGAATTAATTCTTGGCCAAACAAATGATGATATTGATAGCTAGTTAGGAATTAGGATCGAACTCGCAATCTTCAAGTAGTTGTGAATTCAATACCCTACCAACCAAACCACCCTGCCGTTATTAGTTGCAATTATATTTTGATTTTAAAGCATTTGCATAAAATTGAAGCCTAATTTAGATTATTTTTTAAGTCATATCATGAATTTATTAATCAAATTAATTAGAAATTTAAAATTTATATGACTAATATATATTATATAATGATTTTGTTTTAATGATGTTTTTTTTGAGATAATTATATTTTTATTTTTTAATGGATTATTTTTTATTGTGATACATCGCTAGTAATATGACTAGAAATACTTAATTAAATTTGATATCTCATAGAAGAATGAGAGATCAAATTAATGTGGTTGAAATATATGGGTTATATTTTTATTGTCTCTAAAAATATTATAAAATAATAACATTATATATAAACTTTAATATGTTTATATAATCGTATGACAATACAAAATAAATGTCTATACTTTAATAAATATAATGTATAACATCATATTTAAACATTGATATGTTTATATAAACATATAATGTTATATATAAATATTTATACATATGTATAAATGTTTATAAACATTTATACAACATTTACATAACACTATCAATTTATATAATTGTTTATATAACATTTATATAACATATAAAATATGTATACATATTTTAAACATTTATATAACGTATAAATTTTATATAAATATATAATATTTATAATGTTTATATAAATGTGATATACATACTATATAATATTTATAAAAGTGTTACATATATATATTTCACTATAAGAAAATGTTCATTTAGCTAAGGGATTAGCTAGGGATTAGCAAGGAATTTATGATTTTTCAATGAAATAAAAATTTGCAATGGATTAGTGATAGAATATTTTCTTAAATTCTACTCAAGAAAAGCAGAGATTTTAGCTATGGATTTATTGACGGTAATTTCCTAGCTAATAAAACCTAGAATATACCGACGAATTTAGTGATAGAATTTCTATAGCTAATAAAACCTGGAATATAGCGATAGAGTTAGCCATAGAATTCCTCTAGCTAATAAAACCTGTAATATAGTCACGTTTTTAGCGATGGAATTTTCCTAGCTAATAAAATCTACAATATAGCGACAAATTTAAGGATGGATTTAGTGACGCATTTCCCTAACTAATAAAATCTGGAATATACCGATGGATTTAGCAACTGAATTTTCCTAGCTTATAAAATCTAAAATATAGCGATGAATTTAGCGACGAAATTTTCCTAGCTAATTACATCCTGATTATAGTGATGGATTTTAGCGATAGAATTTTCCTCGCTAATTACATCCAGAATACAGCGATGAATTTAGCGATGGAATTTTCCTAGCTAATTACACCTAAAATATAGTTACAGATTTAGCAAAGGAATTTCCCTAGCCAATCTTTAATTATTTAATTTTTGTTTAATTTATTATTAGTTTTAATATTTTATTTAATTTTGTTTATTTAATGTATGTTAATGGTCTATAGATGAGTGATCCTTGAAAGATATATCCTCCTCATAAAATTATAAAAAAGGATATTATAAATAAATAATATAAAAAATATAAAAATACAAAAAAAATCATATTAATAAGGACTAAAATAACTATTTTTATGATGTATAAATTTTGAAAAAAAGTATACAAAAATTTTTTTTATAATTTTTAATTTAAAAATTTGTATTAAATTAACATTAAATAATTAATTCTATCAGTATAATAATTTTCTACGATATTTTAAAAATTAAATTAACATACATTAAAATTTTTACTAATAAAATTATAAAATAAGTCATTGTATGATTAAATAGAACATATTTTCAAAAATATGTGAATTGACGAATAAACTAGTAAATATTAATATTATTATAAGTAAAAAAAATTTATGATTATAGGAAACTTTTAAAAAATAATTAATACATAATTTGAATAAATACATTGATGCTTGCTCCTACTAAATTTTTTAAAAATTAAACAATTTAGTAATATTTTTACTATTAGCTTTTAACATTCAGTATTTATTATAATATTAAATATAACTTTTTAAAATTATCTTCTCACTTTAAGTAATTTTTGAATTTTAAAAATTATTAATGATATCAAATAATATGAAATTTTATTCCTTTAAAATTATTTCATATTATCTTCATAATAATTAATATGAATTTTTAAAAATTTATAACCATAAAATGTATATATTTATATATTTTTTAACATTACGAGTATTTTATAACTCTTAGGAGACTGACTAGATAGATAGAGAAATAGATAATAAGATAATAGATAAATAGATAAATAGATAGATAGACATATTAATAGATAGATAAATAGGTAGACAGATAGATTGACAGATAGATATGTAGATAGGTTGAAAGACAAATAGATAGATAGAATGATAGATAGATTAATAGATAGATTGATACATAGATTGATAGTTAGATTTACAAAGAGATTGTTAGAAATATAGATTGATAGATAGTCAGATAGATAGACAGAAAGATAGACAGATAGATAAATAGATAGATAGATAGATATATAGATAGATAGATATACATATAGATAGACAAATAGTTAGATATATAGATATATAGATTGATACATAGAAAGAGAGAAAACTAGATAGATAGATAGATAGGTAGATAAATAGAAAGACATAAAGATTGACATATAGATCAATATATTGATAGATAGATCGATAGGTAGGTAGATAGATAGACACACATACAGATTGAAAGATAGATAGATATAAAGATAGATAGATAGATAGACAAATAGATAGATATATAGATAGAAAGATAGAGAAATACATATACAGATTGATAGACAGATAACAAACAAACATATAGATAGATAGATAGATTAATAGAAGTGATAGATAGATATATAGATAGATAGATAGATAGATTGATTGATTAATTGAGAGATAAATAAACAGATAAATAGAATAATTGATTGATTGATTGACAGACAAATAGATAGATATACAAATTAATTGATAGATAGATATATATAGAAAGACTAACATATTGATATATAGAATGATAGATATATATACTGATAGATAGATAAATAGATAAATAAATAGATGGATAGATAGATTGATTATTAATAAATTAATAGATAGATTAATAGAGAGATTGATAGATTGATAGATAAGTAGATAGAGAAATAAAAAGATAGATAGATTGATTGATTGATTGGTAGACATATAAAAAGATATTTAGATTGATTGATTAATAATGAGTTTGATAGATAGATTGATAGAGAGATTTATAGACAGATTGATAGAAATATAGAATGAAAGATAGATAGAGGAAAAGATAGACAAATAGAAAAACATATAGATAGATAGATGGATGGATGGATAGATAGATATAAAGATAGATAATTAGATAATTAGATAGTTAAATAGATTATTAGACAAAGAGATAAATAAATAAATATATAGATAGATAGACATATAAATAGATAAAAAGATAGATAAATAGTTAGATAGATAGATATATAGCTAGATTGATTTATTGATTGGCTGATAGATAAATAGATTCATTGATAGAGAAATAGATAGACAGATAGATAGACAGATATATAGACAAATAGATAGATAAATAGATAGATATAGATAGATAGATTGATTAATAGACCGATAATTATATATTTATATATATATATATATATATATGTAGATATATAGATTGATTGATAGATTGACAAAGATATTGAAAGAAAGATAGATTTACTGATAGATTATTAGATATATAGATAGAAAGAAAGATTGATTGATTGATAGATAGATAGATAATTAGATAGATAGATAGATAAATAGATAAATAGACATATAGATAAACAAATAAATAGATAGACAGACAAATAGATAGATATATATATTGATAGAAAGATAGATAGATATAAAGATAGAAATTTTGATAGGTAGATTAATACATAGATTGATTTAAAGATTAATAGATAGACAGATAGATAGATTGCTAGATAGATTTATAGATAGATTGAAAAAAGGATAGAAAGATAGATAAATAGATATATAGACAGAGTGTTATACACATTTTTAGACAAATAGATAAAGATATATATAGATGTATAGATAGAAGAATAAATAATTAGATAGAAAGTTAGATAGATAGACACTTAGATAGATAGATAGATACAAAGATAGTTAAATAAACAGATTAATAGACTGATGGATAGATAGATAGATAAACATATATATATAATAAGATAGACAGATATATAGACAAATAGATTGATAGATAATTAAATAAATATATAGATAAATAGACAGATAGATCGTTAGATAGAAAGATATGTAGATAGATAGATAGATAAACAAATAGATAGACAAATAGAGATGATATATAGATAGAAAGATAGATACATAGATACATAGATAGTTTGATATACAAATTTATAGACAAATAGTTAGAAAGGTAGATAGATAGATAGATAAATAGAGAGATAGATAGATAGATATATGTAAATATAGATATATAAAAATATCAAAAGATAGAAAGACACATAGATAGATAGATGTTTCTATCATCTTATCTACATTTCTACCAATCTATCTACCTATCTTTCTATCTATCTATTTATCTATCTGTCTATATATCTTTCTTTATATTGATATGTCTATCTATATAGTTGTATAAATCGCTACCTATCTATCTGTATATCTGTCTAATTATATATATGTCTATCTATCTAATTGTCTATCTAATATGAATATATATATTTCTATCTAACTGCCTATTTATAGGGAAATCTACTTGTCTATCTATATATCTATCTATTGATCTATCGATCGATCTATCTATATATCTATATATCTTTCTATCTAACTATATATCTATCTAAATATCTATCAATATCTACTATCTATCTGTCTTTATTTCTTTATTTCATTCATTCTTTATTTATATCTATATATCTATCTATCTACCTATATATCTATTTATCCTTCATTTGTATATATATATATTTATCAATCTATCTTACTATTTATCTGTCTGTCTATCTTTCTATATATTTATCTATCTATCTATCTATCTACTATATATATATATATATATATATATCTATCTATGTATATTTCTATATATCTATTAATATATATAGCTATCTTTCTATCTATTTCTATCTATCTATATATATATATATCTCCCTGTCTATCAATCTAGCAATTTATCAATCTGTCTATGTGTCTTTTTGTCTATATATCTATATGTTTGTCTATTTATTTGTCTTTCTTTATATATATCTATCTTTCTATCTTTCTATCTATCTATCTATTTGTATGTCTATCTATCTATCTATTTATATGTCTACATATATATATATATATATATATATATATATATATATCTCTCTCTCTCTCTCTAAATATCTTTCTATCAATCTATCTAGTTATCTATCTATCTTCTTATCTAGTTATCAATCTATCTACCTATATATCTAGAAACCTATCTACATTTCTACCTATCTATCTACCAATATTTCTATATATCTATTTATCTATCTGTCTATCTATCTATATATTTATCTATATAGTTGTATAAATTTCTACCAACCTATTTATCTATCTGTCTAATTGTATATATGTCTATCTATCTTGTTGTCTATCTAATATGTTTATATATATTTCTATCTATTCGTCTATTTGTTGGTATATCTACTTGTCTATCAATTTATATATCTATCTATCTATCTTTCTCTACTATCTATCTATTTATCTATCTTTCTTTCTTTATTTCTATCTTTATTTTTTTCTATATATCTATCTATCTACATCTATATCTATGTATCTAACTATTTATCTGTCTATCTGTCTATATATATATATATATATATCTGATTGTCTCTCTATCTATCTATCTACAATATATATATATATATATATTTAATTATTTTATATGTATATTTCTGTATATCTATCTATACACATCACTATCTTTCTATCTATTTATATCTATCTATCTACCTATCTTCTTATCTATCAATCTATCTATTTATCTATTTGTCTACGTGTCTATATATATATATATATATCTATCTATCTATCTCTCTATCTAAATATCATTCTATCAATCTATCTAGTTATTTATATATCTATTTATTTATCTATTATGCTATCTATCTATCTATCTATCTTCTTATCTAGTTATCTATCTATCTACCTATATATCTATAAACCTATCGATATTTCTACCTATCTATATATCTATTTATCTATCTATCTATCTATATGTTTATCTATGTAGTTGTATAAATATGTACCTATCTATCTATCTATCTATCTGTCTGTCTGTCTGTCTCATTGAATATATGTCTATCTTATAGTTTTCTATATATTATGTATATATATATTTCTATCTAGTTTTCTATTTCTAGGTCTATCTATTTCTCTATCTATTTATATATCTCTATATCTATCTATCGATCTATCTATATATCTATATTTCTATCAATCTAACTATATATCAATCTATCTATCTATGTAATATGTAATTATCTATCTGTTTGTCTATCTATCTATCTATCTACTATATATGTGTATATATATATATACATATATTTGTCTATGTTTATTTCTATATATCTATCTAACATATATCTATCTTTCTATCTATATCTATCTATCTATCTATCTACCGATCTATCAATCTTTCTATTTTTCTATCTATCAATGTGTCTATCTATCTATATATATGTTTGTCTATTTATTTCTCTTTCTTTAAATATATCTATCATTATATCTATTTTTTTGTATGTGTATCTATCTATCTATATATATTTATACCTATATATATATATGTATCTCTCTCTCTCTCTATCTCTCTATCTAAATATCTTTCTAATAATCTATCTATTTATCATTCAATCTATTTATTTATCTTTATTTTCTATCTATCTTCTTATCTATTTATCTATCTATCTACCTATATATCTATAAAGATATCTACATTTCTACCTACCTACCTACCTATCTTTTTATCTATCTGTCTATCTATCTATATGTTTATCAATATAATAGTCTAACTTTTTAACTATCTATCTGTCTATCTATCTATCTATCTATTTGTCTTTATATCTAGCTATCTAGTTGTCTATCTAATATGTATACAAATATATTTTTATCTATCTGTCTATTTGTAGCTCTATCTACTTGTCTATCTAATATGTATACAAATATATTTCTATCTATATATATCTATTTGTCGGTCTATCTACTTGTCTATCTATTTATATATCTATATATCAATCTATCTTACTATATAACTATCAATCTATATAATATGTAATTATCTATATATATTTCTTTCTTTCTTTCTATATATCTATCTAATTATCTATCTATCTATCTATCTATTTTCTTGTCTGTCTATCTATATATCTAACTAACTATCTATCAATCTATCAATTTATCTATCTATTAATTTATCTATCTATATATCTATCAATCTATATGTCTATCTATTAATCTATCATTATATCAATCAATCAATCAATCTTTCTATCATTATATCAATATATCTATCTATTTATGTATTTTTATCTATATCTCTATCTATATATTTATCTATATATCTATATGTCTATCTATCTATATCTCTATATGACTTTTTATCTAGTTGTTTATATATATATATATCTAATTATGAATCTTCTTTCTATCTAATTATAGTCCTGTTTATCTATCTATCTGTCTATATATATATATGTGTGTGTGTGTATATATATATATATATTTCTCTTTGTTTCTATCTAATATTTTATCAATATTTTTATTTTTTTATCTATTTATCTATTTATATATCTATCTATCTTTCATTCTTTCTTTGGATCTATTTATCTATCTATATATATGACTATTTATATATTTATCTATCTATATATCTATCTACCTACCTATCTATCTATCAATTTGTGCATCTGTCTATCTTACTATGTTTCTATATATCTATTTGTCTATTTGTCTATCTATCCATCTAACTATCTATCTATTTATATATTTGTTTATCATTATAACTATTTATCTATCTTTCTATCTAACTATCTATCTATCTATGGTTCTATTTGTTTATATGTCTATACGTCTATCTATATAACTATATATCATTCTATCTTTCTTTATGTCTATCTATCTGTCTATTTGTATATTTATCTATCTATTTGTTTCTCTATCTATCAATCTACCTCTCTATTTATCTTTCTATCTCTCTAACTAACTATCTATCTGTATATCAATCTATTTGTCTTTATAACTATGTGTCTATCTATCTATCTTTATATATTTATCTGTATGTTTTTCTATCTATTTACATGTCTTTCTCTCTGCCTACCTATTTGTTTATCTATTTGTCTAGTTATCTGTCTGTCTATATGTTTGTCTATTTATCTACATGTCTGTCTTTCTATCTCTATTTATTTATTTATCTCTATCTCTATTAATCTATATCTATTTTTCTATCTATCTATCTTTCTTTCTACTTACCAACCTATCTGTCTGTCTATCTATCTATTTATCTATTTGTCTATCAAATAGTATATCTATCTATCTTTTTTTATATCTGTCAAAAAATTAATGTCTATCAAGTTGTTTGTCTATAAATATATCTTGTATTAATCAATATGTCTGTTTATATATCTATCTATCTATTAATCTATCTATCTATCTATGTATTTATATATCTATCTATCTATAAATTTTTCTATCTATTTGTCTATCTATATATCTCTGTATATGTATATCTATCTGACTATCTATCTGTTTATAAATCTATTTATCTATCAGCATATCTATCTGTCTATCTATCTATCTAACTATCTATATATTTGTCTAACTATCTATATATCTATCTGTCTATCTATATGTCTATATATATGTCTATCTATCTATCTATCTATGTATCTACCTTTCTATTTATCTGTGTTAAAATCTATTTATCTATTTGTTTATCTATCTGTTTATCTTTCTATATATCAAACTTTATATCTATCTATCTAACTATCTGTATATTTATTTTACTATCTATCTATCTAATATTCTATCTATCAATATGTCTATCTATCTATCTATCAATGTATCAATATGTCTATCAATCTTTCTATTAATCTGTCTATTAATCTATCTATTAATTTCTCTATCAATCTTTCTATCAATTTCTCTATTAATCTATAAATATATCTATATATCTGCCTATTAATATGTCGATCAAATTTTCTATCAATCTGGCTATCTATATTTTTATCTATCTATTTATATAGATGTCTATGAATTTGTCTATCTATCTATCTATCTATTTGTCTGTCTGTCTTTGTATGTATTTGTCTATCTATCTATCTATCTATTTGTCTATCTATATATATGTCTATCTATCTATCAATCTATCTTTGTATCGATCTATCTATCTATATGTCTTTCTATCCATCTTTATGTCGATCTATTTGTTTATCTGTATGTCTATCATCTGTCTATCTTAATGTCACTCTATCTATATATCTATCAATATATCTATCTATTAATTTTCGATCAATCTTTGTAATAATATGTCTATCTTTCTGTCAATCTAATTAACTATTTATCAATTTAATTATTTGCCTTTTATGTGCCTATCTATTTGTCTATCCATCTGTCTATATTTTTATCTATCAATTTGTCTATCAAACTATCTATCTATCTAATAATATATGTATCTATCTATATATGTATTTGTCTATCTATCAGTCTATCTATCATTCAATCTATATATGTGTCTATCTATATGTCTATATATCTTTATATATATATATATATCTATCTATCTATCTATCTATCTATATCTATATCTATCTATCTATCTCTCTATCTATCTTTCTATATATCTATCTATCTATCTATTTATCTAACTATATATCTATCAATCTATATATTAATCTATCAATCAATTTTTTTATCAATATATCTATCAATATGTATATCAATCTGCATATTAATTTGTCTATAATTTCTTTATCAATCTGTATATCTATTTATCTATATATCTATCTCTCTATGAATATATCTATCTAACTGTCTATAGATATATCTATATATCTGTTTATCTATTTGTCTATCTATTTGTATATATCTCTTTCTACAATTAGTCCGTGTATCCATTAATCAATATGTCTAATAATTTGTCTATTAAACAATCTATCTATTAATCTCTATATTTGTCTATTTGTATATCTATCAATATATCTATCAATCTGTCTATCTATTTGTCTATCTACTATATATTTATCAATCTACCTACTTACCTACCTATCTATCTATATATATGTCTATCAAACTATCTATCAATTGATCTATTAATCTGTCTATTAATTTGTCTATCAATATATCTATCAATTTGTCTATCTATCTATCTATCTATCTTTCTATCCATCTATCTACCTATCTACCTATCTATCTATTTATCTATTTTTCTTTCTTTCTATCTATCTTTTTTATATCTATCATTCTATCTGTTTATCTTTCTATCTATTAATCGATCTATCAATCTGTCTATGTATCTATATAACAACTTGTCTAAAAAAATTTCAATCAAATTATCTTTTTATTAGTCTATCTATCAATCTATTTGTATATCTATTTGTCTATCTATGTCTATCTATCTATCTATCTATCTTTCTTTCTTTCTATATATTTATCTCTCTATCTATATATTTGTTGATCTATCTATCTATCTATTTATTAACCTATCTATCTTGATGTCTATCTATCTATCTATCTAGCTATATATGTATTTGTCTATCTATATGTATGTCTTTCAGTCAATCTAACTATCTATCTATTTAAATAATGATCTATCTATTTATCTATTTGATTAACTATCTATCTTTATATTTGTCTATCTATCTATCTATCTATGTCTATATTTATCTATCTATATATCTATCTAACTATATGTCTATCTATTTATCTATCTATCTTTCTTTCAAAAAAACTATCTATCTATCCATTTGTTTATCTATCTTTCTATTAATCTTTCTATATAATAATATATCAATATATCTATTAAACCGTCCATCAATTTATCTATCAATTTATTTATCAATTTATCAATCAATCTATCTGTAAATCTATCTATTAATATGTCTAATAATCAAATTATAAATCTATCAATCTATCTATTTGTCTCTCTACCTATCTATATATCTTTACATCATTCGGTCTATCAATCTGTCTGTGTAACTATCTATCTATCTGTCCATCTATCTATCTATCTATCTATTTGTTTATCTATATGCCTCTATTGGAATATCTAACTATATATCTATCTATATATGTATCTATATATCTATATCTATATATCAGTCTATCTATCATCTGTCTGACTATCTATCTATTCTAATGTTTATTTATATATCTATATCTCTATCTAATAATAATTCTATATATCTCACTAATAATCTATCGATCTATCTATCTATCTATCTATATGTTTATCAAAAATTCTATCTATATATATGTCCATCTAACTGTCTATCAAACTATCTATCATTATGTCTATCAATCTATCTAACAATCTATCTAACAAACTAACTATTAATCTTTCTTTCAATATGTCTATCAATCTGTCTATCAATATATCAATTTATCTATCTATCTATCTATTGAGTTTAATGTCTATCTATCTATCTATATCTCAATCTAATTATCTTTCTATCTATCGGTTTAAAAATTTATCTATCTATATTTCTTAATATCTATTTATCTATCTTTCTATCTATATCACTATCTATCTGTCTATCAATCAATCTATCTCTCTATTTATCAATCAATCTATCAATCTCTCTATAAAACTATATATCAATCTCTTTATTAATCTTTCTATCTATCAGATAATCTATATGTCGATCTATCTAATTTTATAACTATCTATATATATATATATATCTGAATATCTACCAATCTCTTTATCGATCTGTCTATCTATCTATCTATCTATCTATCTAACTTTCTATCAATCTATCTATTAATCTATATATCTATCTCTCTATCTATCTCTCTATCTATATGTCTATCAATCTACATATCAATCTATCTATCAATTTGTCTATAAATTAGTCTATCAATCTACATATCAATCTATCTATCAATTTGTCTATAAATATGTTTATCTATGTGTCTATATTTATCTATTTATCAATCAATCTATCTATCTATCTATCTATTATTCTATCTATTTGTTTTTAAATTTTTATATCTATCTTTCAATTCGTATTTCTATATATATATATATATATATATATATATATATATATATATATATATATATATATATATATATATATATATATATCATTTTATTTATCTATCAATCTATATGCATACCTATATGTCTATCTATCTGTGAATCTATCAGTCTAATAATTTATTGATCTTTATGTCTATCTATCTGCCTATTAATTTGTTTATCTTTCTATCTATTTAACTAACTAGTTATTATCTTTCTGTCTATATATACATATACATACACACACACACACACACACACACACACACACACACCATATATATATCTATTATACATATTATATCTATCTATCTATTTATATTTTGTATATTTTTATATATCTATCTGTCAATCAATCTCTTTATCTATCTTTTTATCTATCTATCTATCTATCTATTTGTGTATCAATATATCAATCAATCAATCTATCTATTTATCTATAAATATATATATATTTGTTTATCTATCTATTTGACTATATAAGTATTTATCTAGTTATCTATCTCTCTATCTATCTTTCTATTTACCTAGCTATCTATTTGTCTATTTATATATCATATATATGTCTATTTATCTATCTATTATCTTTCTATCAATCAATCAATCTATCTATATGTCTTTCCATGACGTAGATTTATCTGCTTATCTATATGTTTATCTTTCTATCTATCAATATGTGTATCAATTTGTTTTTCAATTTATCTATCTATATATCTATCTATCTGTATTTGTCTCTATCTATATATATGTTTATTTATCAATATATCCAACTATAAAGTACCAATCTAATAATCTATTAATTTATCTATCTTTTTTTATGTCTATCTTTTTTATTTATCTATCTATCTGTCTATCTAATGGTCTATATATTTGTCTATTTATCTATTTATCTATCTATCTTTCTATTTGTATAACTATCTATCTATATGTATATATGTCTATCTATCTATATGTCTATCTATCTATCTATCTATTTGTGTATCTACTTATCTATCGATCTATTTGTTTATTTATTTTTCTATCTTTCTATTTATCTAACTAACTATCTATCTGTCTGTGTATCTATTTGTCTATCTAACTGTCTATAAATTTGTCTATTAATTTTCTTTCTATGTATCTAATAATATATCTATCTATTTGTCTATCTATCTTTTTATTAATCTGAATATCAATCTTTTCTACCAATTTTTCTATCAATTTCTCTAACAATGTGTCTATCAATCAATCAATCTATCAATCTATCTATCAATCAAATAATTTGTCTATCAATCTATCTATCTCAATGTCTATAAATATGGTGATCAATTTATCTATCAATCTAATTATATATCTATCTATCTATGTGCTTCTCTATCATTGTGTCTATCTATCTGTCTATCTTTTTTTCTATCAATATGTATATCTATCTGTCTTTATATCTTTCTATCTATCTATTTATCTATTTGTCTATCTATCTATCTATTTGTCAATCTATCTATCTATTTTTCTTTCTAACTATATGTCTATCTATCTTTATATCTGTCTATCTA
>JAREIK010015019.1:0-31695 GCA_029783825.1 Sapria himalayana | reverse complement strand
TCTTAAAAATTTATAACCATAAAATATAAATTTTATATTTTTTTAAAATTAAGTGTATTTTATAACTCTTAGAAGAGTGACTAGAATACAAATCATTTTTCATGTATATTTTATTATATGAAGTTTGTTAATTTATAGCTATTTGATATTTTTTTAAGGCTAAACATATATTTTTTAAAATTGTTTATATATGTATTGTTTAATTAATATTATAATAAAAAATTTAAGGTATTTTTTTTTCATGTGTACCTTGCTACATGCACTTTAATTTTGTTGAAAAAATTTTTGATAGTAAATAAATTGAGTCTTTTTGTATTATATATATATTTTGTTTATTTAATGTTTTTATAATTAAAAATATAAATATTTTGGTATTAAAAAATCACTTGTCGAGATTCCAGAGACTACTCTAACAAGCGGAGCACAAAGCCCTCCCCAGTTCTCCATCTATCTCTTGACACTGATGCATCAAAACATATTCAAAGATTAAGCGATAATTTGTTATTGATTTGAGGCATGTTTTCTACCCTAATTCTTCATCAATTATTTTAATGCAAGAGTTTGTGTTTTGATTCTTTTAATTTTTTTTTCCGAAATTCTTCTTCTTTAATCACCATTATATGCTTGGATTGCATATATAAACTATTCCTATACATACATAATGCATTTGTGATATAATGTGTTCTCATTGTGTGGTCGTTGATGGTGCACAGTAGGTATGCCACTTTATTTCCTTTATTTTCCACTCGACATTATTCTATTTTTCTTAGTTTAATCACAAAATTGGTGCTGGTGTTTATTTTGGGCAGTGTGTATATAACACATAAATATATAAGTGTATTTTATTATATCTATAACTATAAAAAGTATACATAAACATAACTATATGTAAATATAACAACATATATTTAATAATATATATATATATATATTACTATATATAAATGTATTTAACAATATGTATGTCAACATATTACTATATATAAATGTATTTATCTACATCAATACTATACATAGCCATATATCTAAATACATATAATTACATTAAAAACAAATTATAACTACACCTACAAAATGTATAACTACATGCTTCAGAAACTTAATATCTATTTATATCATTCATCTCATTCATATAATATTTTTTTGATATTCTATAAATCTTTAGCATTTTCCAATATATTTTAGGAACTTAAATTTAATTTTTCTACCTTAAATGTATTTTTAATGTATTTTTATATGTTTGTATAAATCATTATGATTTAATATGTTTAGGGTTTGTATTTTTGTTTCACTAAATATCATTTAACTAAAATTGATTTCTAAAAAAATGTGTTTTTGTTAAAATTCATGTTGTAAATTTCAAAACAAATAACAATATGTTTGTGTAATAAATATTATAAAAAATTCTAAATTATATTTGTGATGTAGTTTCAATTTACAAAGATAAAACTTTAAAAATAAAATTTTTTTACAAAATAATTTGCACCTCATAATATATAATATGTTATATTTATTATAAATAAACAAAGTTTGAAATGTATCTATTAATTACAAAAAAACATTGTCATGTATTCAATTTGAAAAAAGAAATTTAATAATAATTATTTAAAAAAACAAATTCATATATTTTAATGATCATTTATATATTTGAATAAAATAAAAAAAATAATAACATGTTGAAATATTTACTCATGTATTTATATGATAATCTGTTTTGTTTGAACATAATTAAAGAAATAATTGATTTTTTACAAAACATTAAAGACATGTATTTATATGTACTTCATTATATCTGTTTGAATTTTATAGTTTCTAAAAAATTATTAATAACAATAAATAATAGGTAGAAATTTAGCATATACACTAATATTTTAATAAAAAATTATTTGGAAAAACAAAAACAATATTATCTATTTATGACTTATATTTTAATTTTTAAAATAATTGTAAAAACAACATAATTTACAAATATATTAACTTCATTTATTTATATGAGTATGATGATAGTTATTTTAATATACATATTAAAAAAAACAACTATTTGAATAAAATAAAAGCTCATATATTTAATTCATAATTTCATTTTATGCATTAATATGCTTCACACACACACACACACACACACACGCCCGCACAATTATTTGTTTTAAATATAAATAATTTACAATATTTTTTAAATTGTGTATAATATATAATATTTTATTTTAATTAAATTTTCAAAATCAAAAAATTTAAAATACATTTACACACACACACACATTATAGTTTCATGTGTAACTTTAAAAAAACATTACGTATATAGGTACATGTGTGTGTTTGTGTGGGTGTTCAGTAGTATATGCATGCGTACAAGTATATATACACTACTTTGAAAATGTAGATACATGTGTGAATATATACAAAAGTATAAAAATGGGTATTGTGATATATAATGTATAGTAATGTATATGGATGTATAAATGTGTGTGTGTGTAGGTAAGTGTATATGCACATATTTATTTATGCATATATATGTAAATATCAACAATAATTTTGAGAAGAAAAATAGTTGAGTACTATTAATCTCCCATATTTATGCATATATATGCATATATATGTGCATATATTAACATGTTCCACAGATTCGAGAGAGCACGAGCAAAAAGTGACATTATTACAAGATACTACTAATCTCCCATCTATAACACTTTTCCTGAAAATTTGATCAGAGTACTACTTTCAAATAAGGTTCATTCAATACTACTTACCATGGAGTTTCATTTTCATTCAATACTATAATTTGTTCAAATAAAAAATCTATCTAATATCTTCTTCAACAACTCTTCTATCTTCTTTTTCTAGTCTTGATAAGCTATTTTAATTTTGATTATATGTATATTTCTTATCTAATATCTTTAGTTCAAACTATTGTAATAGTAAAATCCATCAACTCAATCTAGGCCTGACATCTTTCTTTTCTATGAGATATTTGATTATAGAATATATAGTATATACTATGACTTTGGTTCCCACTAAATATGATATTAACTTGCCAAAAGAAAAGATTGTTAATACAAGTTCTTTCTCTATAGTGGTGAAATTTAATTGGGCATTTGAGAGTGTGTTGTTTTCATAGTATATGATAACTATTTATAAATATTTGTATAACTATATAAAACTCTTCATAATTTATATTAACTATATTTGTAACTATGTAAACTATTTTTATAACTATATTAATAACTATATATAACTATTTTTTTAACTATATAATATTTATAACTATATGAGCAATTCTATATAACTATATTTTTAATAAAATATATTATATGTATAATAATATATAACTATATAATTGTAATTTATTAAATGTTTAACTATAAAAATGTTATATATAACTATATCTTTAACTACATACATATTTATAACTATATGTATATACTATATATAAATTTTTGTATAACTATGTAATACTCTATATAATTAAATATAACTATATTTATATCTATGTATACATATATGTATTCATATAATTAAATCTATATATTTATTTATATCTTTGTATATATTTATGTATAACTACTTATACCTATTGTATGAATATATCTATATGTAATTATATGGTTAACTATATATAACTCTATTTTTAATTAAATATACTATAGGTATAATAACATATATAGGTTGACCTGCTTCTCTGGCGACCATCTCTTGAGGTCTATTTATTCTATTTCTTTATCTCATCAGATATCTTTACTACCATACGACAAAGAGATTGAGATTTAGTAGAAGAAATGAGGTTTATGTTCACACGACTATTCAACAGGCTGTTTGCCAACAAGGAGATAAAGATTTTGATGCTATGTCTTGATGCTAGTGGTAAGACAATCATTCTGTATAAGTTGAAGCTTGGTGAAATTATCATCACAATTCCTATTATTGTCTTCAATGTTAAGAGAATTGAATACAAAAACATCAATTTTACTATGTGGGATGTTGGCAGTCAAGAAAAGATTCACCCTTTCTAGAGAAATTACATCCAAAATACCCAAGGTCTCTTATTTGTGGTGGATAGTAATGATAGAGATCGAGTTGTTGAAGCCAGAGATGAGTTGCATATGAAGCTAAATGAAGAAAAGCTTCGTAATGCAGTTTTGTTGGTGTTTGCTTTTAAGCAAGATCTTCCCAATGTGATGAATGCAGCTGAAATTACTGACAAGCTAGGACTTCACTCTCTTCTCCAACGCCATTGGCATATTCAGAGCACCTATGGTACCTTTAGCAAGGGCCTCTATGAAGGTCTTGATTGGCTTTCCAATTACATTGCCAGCAAGTCATAAACAATTTTTGCAAGATGATGCAAACTTTGTTGAGATATCTGGATGTAGATCTAATCTTTGCCTATTTGATTGAGTTTTATTCTGTTATGTGGATGACATCATCTATTTCTAGGGGGATTCAAATTGTATTTATATTTATATATTGCATGCCTAAAATACAAGATAACATTTACTTTGTTCTGATCTGTTGTAAGCTGAACTTGTTTGTTTTCTATTTTGTGTCTTTTTGCTATTGGATCTCAAAGGTATAAGAACATATAACTATAAATAATTGTATTTGACTATATGTATAACTATAAAATATTATACATAACTATATTTAAAAATATAATTAACAACATATATTTAATATACATTTTTATATATTAGTATATAAAAATGTATTTTATCATATATAAATACATATATTTAACATATATAAAATAATATAAAAAAATTATATACATACTTGTATAAATATAAGTATAACTATATGTGTAACTATATGTATACTCACATTTAACTATATTTATAATTACATGTATAATAACATACAACATTATGTTTAACTATATGTGTATAATTATATATAAATCTTTGTATAACTATATATAAATAATTGTATAACTACATAACACTCTAAATAATTAAATATAACTATATTTGTAACTATGTATACATATATATAAATATATATATTTATTTATAACTTTATATATTTATATATAACTATTTGTATCAATATATCTATATATAACTATATGTTTAACTATATAAACATATTTATTGCTATATATATTATATGTATAATAATATATACCTATAAATAATTGTACCTTCTTATATATATAACTATAAAAGCTTTATACATAACTATATTTAAATATATAATTTACAACTTATATTTAATATACATTTGTATATATTAGTATATCAAAATGTATTTTACTATATCTATACCTATACATAACTATATGTATAATATATAAAATTATATGAATAAATATATATACCTACATGTATAAATATAAGTATAACTATATGTATAAACACATGTAACTATATTTATAATTACATGTATAACAACATACAACATTATGTTTAATTATGTGTATAACTATATATAAATATTTATAAAACTAAATAAAACTATATATAATTAAATATAACTATATTTTAACTATTTATACATATACATAAATCTATATATTTGTTTATAACTTTGTATACATTTATGTATAAATACTAATAAATACTTGGAGCTATGGATCGATGCAAAATAGCCTCAAAAATCAGGTATGATTTGGATGATAGCTATCACGTGATACTTTCTTTTTCCTTATAAAACTAATGAATGCTGATAAAATATTCATAAAATTTGAAACTTGTAATCATATCACAATGTTCCTATAATAATGAGAGTTATATAAGCTCCAATTTGTTTAACAATTTACACCCTCTATTCATTAGGCACACTTGGGGAAAGCTACATGAGTTGGTATTGAAATCATACAAAACTCATGAATTTGATGCTTCTTAAATGAGGTATTGGAGCTATGGATCAATGCAAACCAGCCCCAAAAACCAGGTATGATTTGGATGATAGTCATCCCATACTGCCTTCTTTTTCCTTATTAAACTAATGAATACTAAAAAAATATTAATAAAATTTGAAACTTGTAATCATATTAGGTTTCTTTCATGGCTGAATTATGAACTTCTATAGAGTATTATGCATTTCTATTTAATATTTCTTATCATGTAGTTTGTGCTTTGTTTATTCACTTGATATCTACATGAAAACATCAATTGAGTAGACAAGTGATTTTACACGTGGAACTTGATTAAGTATATATGTACATGTACATTACATTGTATATATTTCTCAACACATTGCCTTTTATGAGATTTGTTTTCTCTATATAAAAAATGAATTATTTTCTTTCATAATCTTTTCATTACAACTTTTTCTAATCTTGATGAATAGTTTTCAAGAAGTGCATTTATATAAGCTCGAATATCTTTCATTACATCAACCACCAAATAAGCCTTCCATAATGGCACATCGTCTTGTTGATTTTCTTCAAGATTTCATTATTTTGTTCACCTCAAACATCCACATTTTCTTCCTCAATTACAAGATCCTTCTCTTCCTCAATCTCTTATTCAACCTCAATCTCTTCCTAACTGTACTCTAGATCCTAACCTTATGGATATTTAATTTTTTGCCTCTCCTCTACCTCAACAACCCCAACATGGAAAATAACCCCTTTTTATCTTAACGACTAATTTTGTCTCTCCATCATATCTATTCACACTACAAAAAAAATTCATTTTAGCTAGGGAATTTTAGCTAGGGATCAATCCCTAGCTAAATTGCAACGGATTAGCTAGGGAATAGCAAAGGATTAATATTTTTTTTCCGAAAAAAATAGCAATGGATTAGTGATAAAATATTTTTCCTAAATTCCGTAAAAAAAGTAGCGGATTTAGTAATTGATTTAGCAATGGATTAATGACAAGATTTTCGTCAAATCCATTGAAAAAAAATGGGGATTTAGGCGACAGAATTAGGGACGGATTAGCGACAAAAAATTTTCATAAATTCCGCTGAAGAAAAGCGAGGAATTTATAGATGGATTAGTGACGGAATACCCCTCGCTAACATCAGCCATTATTTAGCGACAGATATAGCGAGAGATTTTCCCTCGCTAATACAAGCCATTATTTAGCGATAGAATAAGCGAGGGATTTTCCCTCGCTAATAATATTTATCATTAAGCGATGGATTTAGCAAAAGAATTTTCCTTGCTAATAAAATCCATTATTTAACAATGGATTTAGCGATAAAATTTTTCTTGCTAATAAAATAGATGATTTAGCTACAAATTTAGCGACATAATTTCCCTTGCTAATAAAATCCATGATTTAGCGATTGATTTATCGACGAAATTTGCCTTGCTAATTTAATCCACGATTTAGCGACAGATTTAGAAACAAAATTTTTCTTGCTAATTGAATCCATGATTTAGCGATGGATTTAGTTACGGAATTTCTCTTGCTAATAGAATCAATGATTTGGCGACAGATTTAGCAATAGATTTATCGATGGATTTAGCGACAGAATTTCTCATACTAATAAAATATATGATTTAGCGACGGATTTTCTCGAGCTAGTAATATACGTTATATAGCGACGAATTTTCCCTACCTTATAAAATTTATAATTTAGCTACGAATTTAGTGACGGCATTTCCCTAGACAATATTTATTTATATAATTTTTCTATTTTTTATTAGTTTTAATATTTTATTTAATTTTATTTATTAATATATGTTAATGGTCTATAGATGAGCAATCATCGAAACATACAATATCCTCGTAAAATCATAAAAAAATTATATTATAAATAAATAATTTATAAAATATCCAAATACAAAAAACAATTATATATATTAATAAAGACTAAATTAACTATTTTTATGATGTGTTATTTTTTTATAAAATTATACAAAAAAAATTTCTAAAATTTTAAAATAAGAAACTTAAATATTTGTATTGAATTAACATTAAATAATAAATTCAATAAGTATAATAATTTTTTTTATTTTAAAAATTAAATTAACATATATTAAAATTTCAATTAATATAAATATAAATTAAATCATTGTATAATAAAATAAAAATTTTTTTATAAATTATTTGAATTGACGAATAAACTAGTAAACATTAATTTTTTTATAAGTAAAAAATTTTATTATTATAGAAAACTTTTAAATAAATAAATAATACAATATTTGAAAATGTTGAAATATAATATAAATATACTTTTTTAATAAAGTTAAAAGAAATAAAATTAATATTTATAAATAAATACATGGATGTTTGCTCTTAAAAAAAATTTATACGAATTAAACAATTGAGTAATATTTTGACTATTAGCTTTTAACATTAAGTTTTATTAAAATAATAAATATAACTTATTTTTAATATCTTCTCACTTTAAGTAATTTATTGAATTTTAAAAATTATTAATAATATCAAATAATATGAAATTTTATGCCTTTAAAATTATTTCATATTATCTTCGTATAAATTAATATGAATTCTAAAAAATTTAAAACGATAAAATATAAATTTTATATATTTTTTAATATTAATAGTATTTTATAACTCTCAGGCGAGTGACTAGAATGCAAATCATCTATTCATTTATGTCTTATTATATAGAGTTTGTTAATTTTGTACCTATTTGATTTTTTATAAGGCTAATCATATTTTTTTTATTGTTTATATATTTATTGATTATATTAATTTTATAATAAAAAATTTTAAGGTGTTTATTTTTCATTTGTACCTTGCAAAATGCACATTAATTATGTTCGAAAAAAATTTTAAAGTGAATAAAATTAATTAGTCTTTTTGATTATATATATTATTTATTTATTTAATGTTATAATAATTAAAAATATAAAAAATTTGATTATCTTCTTTGACACCGATTATCTTCTTCGACACTAACGCTTAAGTGACGCGAACCTCTGCAGAAGGCTATCCATCCCTCGACACCGACGCTTCAACATATATTCGATTTCGAGGTTTAAGTTTTAATTTTTATTTGATTGAGGTACGTTTTATATATTTATTCTTCATCGATTAACTTGATTAATCTTAAGTTTTAAAGTTTCCGAAATTCTTCTCCTTCATTCACCATGGTGTTCTTGGAATGTGTATATATACTTAATCATATACATACTTCATGCTTTTGTGATATAATGCATTATCATTGTGTGGATTTTGATGGTGCACAGTAGGTATGCAAAATTAAAAAATTTTTCAATATAAATAACTACATACTGTATATAAAAATAGTATACATAAATATAAGTTTCTTAAATTGAGTGTGTGTAAACATAACTATATATAACTATAAAAAAAATATACATAAACTATTTAAACATATATATATCTATTATTTTTTTATTACCATAGATGTGAAATGAAAAAATTGTTATGCATTATTTGGGCATGCTGGTATTAAGTGGGCTAACTTCTTTATCATGGTTTGGGTGATTTTGATGCTATAGTTTGCTGGTATCTTTTTTTGTTATGGTTATAAATATTTCTATTTAAAACTTCAATTATTCATGGCCCATTTATAATGTTTTTGTTAACGGGTGTTCTTGAGTGAGTAGCACGAAAAAAAATGCATATGTTCTTGATTTATTATCTATATTGCATGAAGAGCACAAAAAGATGATTCTAATAATTATTCTAAATAATAAATTCTTTGGAATAATTATTCAAAAACAAATAGTTTTAATCTATATTTTGCTATTTTATGAATGATAAAATCGGAGTGTGAGAATGATCATAGTTTGTGTTATTTATGGTATGTTTTTTAGCAGTGTATTTTTTGATAGTGTAAATTTTTTGTTGTGTTTGTTTATTTTATGGTAGTGTGTATATGTGTTTAATAATTTTTGCATTATTAAAATTACTATGTGCTATGCATTTAATGACATTTTTGAAAAATCCAGAAAAGCCATTTTGGTTAATCTATTCATAATTTTTGTAGTATGTATGTGGGAGTGTGTGTAATAAAAATAATGTGAATATATTTATATATATTTTCTATTTATTTATTCAGCTATATTAAGTATAGTTAGGGAAAATTAAAAATAATTTTGTGATTTAATTCAAAAGTATCATATTTAATTAACTGGTTTGGTATTTGAGCTATAATATTTTTTAAATAGGTTTGAAACCCATTGATGGTTATCTTTTGATAATCTTTTGAGATTGGAAGGCATATCAATTGAATATTCATGTCTTTGTTTGCTCTATTGATTTGTTGTTTTTAGGTAACCAAACATTTTGATTGATTAATCTTGTCATAGAGAAAATTTTATCATTAAAGGAGACCATAGTTAGTCTTACGAGACCTTAGTTTCTCATATAGAGATGATTTATAGAATATATATTACCAACCTCAAGACCATTTACCTTGTAAAAAAATGTATATTGATGTTGTATCATGGTTGGTGTGTGAGATACATATATCACTATGCTCTATCAAATCATGGAAGTTGTCAACAATGGCAAATCAACCATTCAAACATATGCTCTAACAAATGGATTCCTATATGTTGCAAGCTAATACTCATTTTATTAATCTTGCACAATTGGTAATTAATCTACCCTTTATACTCTATTTGCAATTAGATACTCATCTATTAGTAAGCTTTCTCAATTGAACTTTAATCAATATTTTTATCTTTGATTAATGAGAAAGTATAATGGAATATACTATAGACCATGTTAAAGATAATGCATAGTGACATATTATCTCATCTATAGATAAGCATTCTCATTTGAAAGTAGATAATCATTCGTGGTAGTAGCAGTACAAGAAGAAGAAGTAGAAAAAGATGAAGAAGAAGCAGTAAGAGAAGGAAAAAAAATGTTAAGATGATGAAGAAATTACAACAGCCTTGTAGCTCTTAGGTAGCAATTACATCCATTACAAGAAATCCTAATCATTCTAATCTTCAAATAGAAAAAAATATTTGGAATGCGTCTCTTAAATTACAAAATAAAATAATAAAAACAATTTAATATTATACATTGATACCACTAAAAGGTAGGAATATTGCTCTGAGAAGGATTTTCTTAAATTAGTTCAATTTTAAAATTTTATTAAATAGATTTTCTTGACAATGAAAGTACTATTCTATATAATTTGTTGCATCCAAAAATAGCACTAACTTTATCTAACTTTGCAAAAAAAAAAGGAATTCTTCCACGACACTAATAATAATAATAACACTTAATATTTTGATCCTTAATCTATATATATATATATATATATTATATATATAATGGATAAATATGATATGGAATCCGAAAAAAAAATATCTATGATTTGGGTTTATATTTTACTATCCATATTCGGATACATATATATTCGGATACTCATAATTATCCCAATATAATTTAAAAAAAAAACATTATGCTTAACGCATTCCGCTTCCTCAGTATGCAAAAATGAGGTAATGCATATGTTTATGCATAAAGTATTTATGACTCCATATGCATATGTTTTTGTTTACGAAATAATGAGTTTCTACATAAACTCATATGCATACTTGAGTATATGCATTTCGTATGAAAAAAGGAAGGTAATTATCAGTATAGGAATTTGGAATACCCAAATCATAAATATTTTGGATTTGTGTCCCCAAATGTTATATTAAAATTAAAAATTGTAAAAAAAATATAATTATTTTCATGTTGGTTACTCTTAACATTTTTTCCTATAATATTATAACTTTTATCCACTTTTGTTGCATGGAAATGCATCGACTTTGTTTATCTCACATAGGTTTTTAAAAAAATTTTAAATCTAAAATAATAGTTTTAGAAATCAAAAATCAATTTTGATTCTCATAGAGTTACCAAAGTATACTTCTTTAAAGAACAATAATATGTTAAAACCCAGGGCTTACGCCCATTTAATGATGCCACCAACCATCCAACTAGTAACTTTTTAGAAATCTTGAATTAAAAAATCTTTATCATTATACTATAAGTAGGATTTGATTATTTTAAATGTTTAGAATTATTAGTATTTGTGTAACTATATGTATACCCACATGTAACTATATTTATAATTACATGTATAATAACATACTATATTATATTTAACTATATGTGTATAAGTATGTATAAATATTTAAAAAACTATATATAAATATTTGTATAATTATATGATACTTTACAACAATAAATATAATTATATTTATAACTATTTATACATAAATGTAAATCTATATATTTATTGATAACTTTATATATTTATGTATAACTATTTGTATGAATATATTTATATATAACATTATCTTTGAATATATAAAAATATTAATAGCTATATATACTATATGGATAATAACATATAACTATAAATAATTGTATATTATTATATATATAACTATAACAGCTTTATACATAATTATATTTAAATATATATTACATCTTATATTTAATATACATTTGTATATAGTAGTATTAAAAATGTATTTTACTATATCATACCTATACATATCTATATGTATAAGTATATAAAATTATATGAATAAATATATATACCTGCATGTATAAATATAAGTATAACTATATGTGTAACTAAATGTATAACCACATGTAACTATATTTATAATTACATGTATTAAAACATAAAACATTATGTTTAATTATATGTGTATATATATAAATATTTATAAAGCTAAATAGAATTTAATATAATTAAATAAAACTATATTTTTAACTATTTATACATATATGTATACATATATGTAAATCTATAGATTTGTTTATAACATTGTATATATTTATGTATAACTAAATTAAACTACTTGAATATATATATATATATATATATAATATATATAAATATATTAAAAACTAAATGTTTAATGATATAAATTTTTATTACTATATATTTATGTATAGTAACATATAACTATAAATAATTTTATCTTTCTATATGTATACCTATAAAAACATTATACATAACTATATTTAAATATATAATTAAAACATTTATTTAATATAGATTTTTATATATTAGTATAAAAAATATATTTTAGCATTTCCATACATATATAACTATATGTATAAATATATGAAATTATATGAAAAATTTATATACATACATTTATAAATATAAGTTTAACTATATGCGTAACTATATGTATAACCACATGTAACTATATTTATAATTATATGTATAAAACATATAACTTAATGTTTAACTAAATGTGTATAACTATATATAATTATTTGTATCACTATAAAAACTCTATATAAATAAATATAACTTTATTTTTAATTATGTAAACATATATGAATACATATATGTAAATCTATATAATTGTTTATAACTCTATATATATTTATTTATATTTACTTATAACTACTTGTATGCAAATATCTATATATAATTATATGTTAAACTAAATGTAACTATTTATAACTACATTTGCTATATGTATCCTAACATATAATTATAAATGGAATAATACTATTTTGTTGCACCAACTTGAAATAAAATGGCTAAAGATATAATATCAACAATATATAAGCACATAGCATGAGAGTGTCTGTAAATAGGCTCATATATGGTATAATACAAATAAGGGTTGTACACTTACCTAATCCGAGCCCTTAGGCCTCAGGCTCAAATATGAACTTATGTATAACAAAAAATGTAATATTTGATAGGTTTGTACTGAAGAACTTATATTTTCTTTCATATAATTCTTCATTCTAACACTACACTCTCTATGTGTCTCTCTCTCCCTCTATAATTCTTTGTCTTTCTCTTCCACTTTTTCTTTGTGCCACACTTTCTCGTGTTATTTTTTTTCTGGATATTCTTTCTTGCTTGTTCTCTCTATCTCTCTCTCTCTCTCTCTCTCTCTCCCTCTATCCCTCTCTCCCCCTCTCTCCCTCTCTATCCCTCTCTATCCCTCTCTCCCCCTCTCTCCCTTTCACCTTTTCTCTCCCACTCTCTCTCCCTCCTTTTCTCTCCCTCTCTCTTTCTCTCCCACTCGTCTCTCTATTTCTCTACCCCTCTCTCTACCCACATCATATATATATATATATATATATATATATCTCTCCCTCTCCTCTCCTCCCTTCAAACATTAAATGTATTTTGTTGCTTTCATTTCTAGTGCATTATTGTACTTTGCACCCTTTATCTAGTATAACTATGATATCTTTAATCTTTATCATGCTAAAAATTATGTTATCTATTAATGTAGATTGTGCAAACGACTTGCCTCTATATTCATGATATTTAAATTTTAAATATTCATCTGTAAGTAATTTTATTTTATTCTTTGTATATTTTGAAGTAATAGAATGTTTTATTTATTTTAATGATTGGGCATTATTTTATGTAAATAAAATAGGGCAAAATTAGCTCATATCGTCAGTGGATGTACAAAAGGGTTATTAATGGATTTTTGAATAATGATTTTTGACTGGCTTGAAACTTTATCAATTTTGCATGTAGTTAATCGAGATTAAAGGATAGAGAAAAATTAAGTGTACATGTAATCATTGAAAGTGTCAGAATATCCTTTTTCGTGATGAAAACACTATAAGATATCATTTAGCAAAATATGGCTTTGTGCCAAATTATTTTGTTTGGATTTATCATGGGGAAAGTACAAAGGCTTTGAATATTGACTAAAATGATGGTATTAAATCGTTTGCTTGTGGTGAAGATTCATCAAACACATACAATAGAATGATCATGGAAGCTGCTAGTCCTGACATTAATATGGATTACGTGGATGAACTACCTAATCCTGAAGCTCATAAATTTTATGAAATGCTTAAAGCTGCAGATAAAAAGTTGTGGCCTGGTTGTAAAACACATTCACAATTGTCACTTTTGGCTCGACTAATAAGCATTAAGTCAGAAAATCATATGTCTGAGAAATTATTTGATGTTACTGTCAGTGGTTTTTTTATATTGTTATGATTGCTTGTTTTCTATGTTATTTATTTATTTGTCCAGTTTTATTCCATCTCACAAGTGTTCAACTATAATTACAAAGGCTATCAAGAAAATGGTTGATGCCAAAGCTTTCTCCTAGAAGATAGTTTCTCAATCGATAAAGGAGTCATATTTTAATGATTTTCAAGTAAAAATAACAAAACAAAAGAATTGAAAAATAATTATCTAACTACTTAACTTTTATGCTGGTTATTATTCAAGCAGTAAATAATTATGTTCTTATTGTTAATATAAATTCTTTTCTCATTTTTTTATAGAATCAGTGCACTTGGCCACCCAAATTTGATGGAAAGATAAAGTCATTATGGGAGATCAAAACAGCTCAACGGTTTTCTGATTTTGTTTATAAATTATTGAAAATTAAAAAAGACATGATTTGATATTCGAGAAAGACTGGCCCGAGTGGCTTAATTATTGGGAGTATCCATATGTGAAGAAAAAATCAGATATTGCCAGCAAAAATCGACGAAATGAGGTTGCTGGACTAGGTACTTGAATTTGTCGACACACAAGAGGTTCAAAATCGAGCATCGAGCAGGCTCGAGATTTGGTACAAATTTAAAATTCTCAACATATCTATATTTTGTGGTTGTCCTAATAGTTCAATATATATAATCTCTGCTTGGTTTAAATAATTTTGTTAAATTTTTTTATCATTTGTTTTTTTATGAATTAATAAAAACATATTCTAGGCTAGAGAATTGGGCCGAGATCCAAATTTCTATGGGATTTTCAGGAAGATGCATGTGAAGAAAGTGGATGGTCAGTATGTTGACAACAAGTCTCAGATGATTGTAGTAAGAAATTGTTATATTAATTAGACGTTATAAAACTACAATACATTATAAAAATTATTTTGAATGCAAAATTTTTATTTTATTTTTTGTAAATCTAGATTAGTTTTTATCTCCATTTTATCTCAGAACCTAATGGAGGAACGTGTGACAGCTGCTCATCAACAAGTTGAGGGTTCTATGAATATTCAACCAATTGATTATGATCCAATTTATTTGGGGATAATAGGAGGTCGAAAGAAGCAACGAGTGCATGGAATCGGCTCTAAGGGAGTGACATTTTGTTGTAGCAGTCGTGCTTCTAATTCATTTGTCTCAGCAATGGTGGATGAAGTGGTCGAACAACAAGCATGGGAAACAAATGAAGGTATTGTAGATATGGAGACCGAACTAAAAAAGAAGGATGGGCAGATAAATAATTTGATGGAAGAAATGCATGAAATTAAAGAAATTTAAAAAGCAATGCAACAGCAAATGTCCTATATGGAGTCACAGTTAGTGGCATTGGCACATTATATAGCATTCTGAGATCCAGCTCGGAATCCTCGTAGGAAAGGTTAACATTCCCTATAATTTATGAGGATGATTGAGTAAGAAAATTATTTATGAACTATTATTTATTTTTGTCTATGTGTAGTAAATAATTATGATATTTTTGTTGCAAGTATCAATTTTTTTATTCTAGTTTTGTTCTTTGTTTTTTTGATTAACCAAATTGTGAATCATTGCAGGACACATTATGTGAGAGAAAATAAAAAATCCTGATTCAAAGTATTCTAACATTTCCATGGTCCTTCCAATTCATGGGTCCCATATTTAACGATTTTAGCTTTATAAAAAAGAGGGCTAGCTTATCTTATCTTTATTTTTCGAAAAACATTATATATTTTATACTCTCTTTATCTCTAAACATAATTGTTTGACATCTTTTGGATTTCTGGGGAAGCTGTATAAGAATAAACTTTAATTGTTGGTTGATCATGTCTATAATATTTGTTTATATATATATATGTGAATATATTTTTGTGTCTCTTAATATTTTAGGTAGAGTTTTAGCCTAATATAGGTATGTAAAAGCCCATAATCAGCATCGGAAATAGCGGCTGAGGCGACATCAGCAGTAGCTATGACAAAAGCGGCAGTAGTGCCATAAAAGGCAGCAGCGGCTACTACACCGGTAGTGACAGCAGCAACAGCAGTAGCGGGAGCAGTAGTAGCGGCAGCAACATCGGCAGTGGAAGTGGTAGCGGCAATGGCCGTGGTAGCGGTATGAGTGGTAGCAGTAGCGGGAGCAGCAGCAGTAGTGGGAGTAGCAGCAACGATAACATATGCGGTATATACGTACACATATAGTAAGTATATACGTACATATAATACTATAGTATTTTATGTACATATATACTGAGTATATGTATGTACTTAGTATATATGTACGCATAATACTGTAGTTTATGTGTACATATACTGCAGTAATAATAGTACGAGTGAAATGCTAGTATATATGTACATATTTACTGCAGCAATATATATTTATCAAAAGATAGTTATTTTTTATTTATTTTGATTTGGTGGTTTAAATTTCTTACAGATATGGTACCGCATTATTTTTCTTACGAAGCTTGTATAAGTGAACACATTTCAACAAACATGAAGCACCGTGACTCAGACATCATTTTCGCAGCAGAAAGTTGGTGATCGGAGGAGCAGTGGGAGAGAAAACAACATCAATGCATTGATAGATTATACTTTATGCACATTCGGTAGATACATTGATTAATAAGATGTAATATAATTTTTATTATTTTTTTGTTTTTGTTATTTAAAATATTATATTAGAATAAGTTATTGAATCATTTTTTTAATTTAAAATTCTCTTTTATAGTGTCTGTTTTTAGTAAATTTATTTTTAAATTATTAAATTATTTAATTAATTATTTTTAAAACTGTATTACATTCAACTGTAATTTTTATTTGTTCATGTCTATAATAACTATTTTTATATATCTGTGAATATGTTTGTGTTTGTCCAAAATTTTTGGGTAATGTTTAAGTCTATTATAGGTATGTAAAAGCCTATTATCATTAGAGGTAGCTGCGGCATGGCGTCAAAGCGGCGGCAGCATCGGCAGTGACGGTAAGGTGGTAGTGGTGCAAGAAGCATCTGCAATGGCAGTGGCAGCAGCAGCACCTACAGCGTCGTCGATAGGGGCGGCAACAACTGCAGCGGCAGAGGAGGCAGCAGCTCCAGCGGAGGGCAACGAAGACAGTAGAGGCAGAGGCAACAATTGTGCCAGCAACGGAAGCCACTACAGGGGAGGCAGCAGAGGAAGTGGCGGTATAGGAGGCAGAGGCAGAGGCAGCGGCTGCACTGGAAGCAGCGGCTGCACTGGAAGCAGCCGGCTGCACTAGAAGTAGCGGCAATAGTGGCGGTAGTAGTAGCTGCACAGTAAGCTACGGTAGCACTAGAAGCAGCTGCAGCATCGGCTGGTGGCGGTAGCAGTGACGACAGTAGCCGCAACGGCATGCAGCAGAAACTCCGGCACCGGGGGTAGTGGCGGCAACAGCCGTAGCGGCCAGTGGCCACAACTTCGACAGTAGTGGCAGCGGTGGCAGCTACGACAATATTAGTGGTATTGGCAGTGACGGTGACAATAGCAGCAGTGGCAGGAGAGGCAGCAGGAGCAGCAGCAACATCACCTATTGAGATATATACGTACGAATAAAGTCAGTATATACATACATTTAATACTGCAGTATTTTATGTACGTATATACTGAGTATATTTGTACTTTGTTTATTTGTACACTTAATACTGCTATTTATATGTACATATACTGTAGTAATATATGTACGAGTGAATTGCTAGTATATATTTACATATATACTTTAGAATTATATTTGTATCAAAATATATGTTTTTTTGACCGAGTGGTTTAATTTTCTACAGATATCATGCCACATTATTCCTCATACAAAGCTTCTATAAGTGATGAGTTTTTTCACTAGATATTACGTGCCGTGACTCGGACAGCTTTGTCGTAGTAGAAAAATGATGATCGGAGGAGCAGAGGGAAAGAAAGCAACGTCAATGAATGGATATATTATACTTTATGCATTGTTGGTAGATACATTAATGAATAAGAATTAAATTTTATTATTTTTTTGTTTCAATTATATAAAATATTGAATTTGAATAAGATATTAAATGATTTTATTTTTTGTTTATTATAAATTATTTATGGTTTCAATTTTTATTCAATATAATTTAAAAATAATAAATTATTTAATTAAAAAAATTTTAAATTTTTTAAATTCTGTAAATACTTTTGAAATTAAAATAGCTAGAAAAAATTCGCTAGCTAATTTAGCTAGGGAAATATTAAATAATTAGCGACGGATATTCCGTCGCTAATTTTCTAATGCTATGTACTTTAGCTAGCAATTCAGCCATCATTATTTTTGTTTAGCGATAGAATATTTCATGTATCTTGTTATTTTAGCAACGGAATTTTTCTTTTTTAGCTGTGAGAATTTTCCATCGCTTATTTTTTAGCTAGGGAAAATTCCGTAGCTAAAATTTAGCAAGAAGCACTTTAGAAACGGACATGATCCATTGGTATTCTGTCCCTATTTACCATTTAGCGACGGAAATTTCTCATATAGCTAGGGAATTGTCCCTAGCTATATGGGATTTTTCTTGTAGTGTCATGTTGCCTTTATTCTAGGCAATGATCCTAAGACACTAAAAAAATACTCTCAAGGTTCTCCATTGGCATAGCTTCCATGCAAGAAGAACTTGCTACTATTCATGCTAATAACACTTAGGACATTAGTGTCCAAACCTTCTAATGATAATGTTATTGGAAACAAATTAGTATATTGCACCAAATTCAAAGAATCTGATATGATTGATTATTTATGATAATCAAAATGTTATTCACACTTATTACATAATCATATTTTTCATGCTTGAATCAAACACATTAAAATTAACTATCATTTTATTCATGAAAATACATCAATTTTGGTTCCAAGAAGTAACCTACCTTTTCCCACTCTAGTGCATAAACATAATATTGCGCCATGGTCACTACTGTTGCTGATCTCATGTGACTTCAATATCTTCTCCATGACATTGGCATTCAACTCGAACATCAACCTCTCCTCCTTTGTGACAATCAAAATGTTATTCACTTATTACATAATCATATGTTTCATGCTTGCATCAAATACATTGAATTGACTACCATTTTATTCATGAAAATGTAATGTTCAGCATCTTTTAACTCTGTCATCTTTCCTCTAAACAAATTATCGATATTTTCATGAAAGTTTACAATACCTCTTATTTAATGACTTTCAATACAAGTTTAGTACTCATTCGAACACACTACGGATAAAACCAAATAGAGAAAGATCTAGCAAAGAAATATTTTAAGAGATGACTATCACCTGCAACAATCTTCATTTTACTAAAATATCTTTTTCTATTTTCTATTTTCCTAGAATCATAATCAGAATATGATCTTTGGTTCAAAAATATGTCCTTTCTTTCTATATTTTATTTTCTAGCCGTTGTCTTCTTAGTGCATAAAAATATATGTAATACTATAAATTAAACAAGCAAGTAATTATTTTTTCATTTAATCATGATTTAAGATCACCTTTATCACATATATGTAAATTTATATGTACATGTATATCATTCATAACATCCACATATACATATATACATCAAATATAACAACAATAATATATCTATATATATTTATAGATTTTCATACATATATGCATATGCATATATTCATATATATGATGTTATGTGTTTGTGTGTGTGTATATTTATATGCATTAAATTTTTAATATATATATATATATAAACAATGTATATTAATTTAGTTTTATGATGATTTTTTGCAATGTATGTGGTATTTGAAGGAATCTAGAACATAATCCAATACATTTGATGGAGGGATAATAATATATGATATATTTTCAATGATAATTACTTGACATTTGTTAGAATATTTTTTGATCGACTTAAAAGTTTTCCATAAAATATTATGAAAATCTGACCTTTCTAACTATTTTATTTGAAATGTGATAAATATTCATGATTTTTTATCCTTTTATATTTTTTTATATTTTTTATATATTGGTGATTTATTTTCAAATCATTTTAGGATAACTTTTTATGACTTCAAATATTTATGAATATTTTTTTATTTTTTAAAAATTCTACATGTTCATATTTTAGTTTTATATAACATATTTAAATCATTAAAAGTGTACGTTGTTTAACTTTTTACTAGCAAGTGTAATAATAGTTTTTTCTCGTATTCAAAATGAATAATAATTTGTGGACATATATAAAAATATCTACATTTCTATTTTGATGAAGTAAGATTGATTTTATGATGTCAAATATTAATGAATTGTTTTGGAATTATAATAAAAAAAATCAAGCTTCAATAAACAAAAGTTAAAATATATCAAAATAAATCACGTATCATTAAAACTCATATATCATTAAACAAATGTTTGATATTATTGAATATTATTGAAAATTATCAATTTGTATAAAAAATCCAACAAATAAAATTGAAGATCATTGATATGTGGGGAAAAGTCTAATATGGGTGGGTGAAGATTCATCTTGCTTGCTCTTTCATTTGAGAGCTCCTCTTGCTCATTTATAAAAGAGTTTTTTTTTTCATTTTTTTATCATCCAAATCTTAAGTGTTATTAGTTTGTATTTTATTTTATTGGTTATTTTTTTTCATTATTTCTTATGAATTTTCTATTTCAGATTATTTGATGTATGTTTTATTTTTGTAACACCAACACATATAATTTAATCATGAACTATAAAAAATATGTTAACATATCTTACATACTTATTGAAAATTATTTGAAATTGATCAAAAAAAAATTCATATGCAATAATAAAAAGTCATATCATTTATAAAATTTGAATGTGATTGAATAACATGGAATTGTCATCAAATGCTATCAAACATATTCAATCCTTCTCAAGTAATACCAAGAGAATCATTGAATATTGCTCATTGAAAGCAATCATATATTATTAAAAAATTACAAAATTATCATTGAAACTAAATAAATTCAATAAAAAAAATTATCAATAGATTTCATTAAATATACATTTTATAATGACATCAAATAAATTTGAATCTGTCAGGATGTACAATAATGTATTAATGTTATTTGATTTATGAAATATATAAACTTAAGTCATTTTTATCCTAAGATATGAATATATTCATATTTTATAAATGAATAACTTGTTATCATCTTTATTGTTCTAGATATGAATATGAGTTAATTCAAATAAGTTAGAGGTAAGTGATAAGTTAGAGCAATAAGAATAACTTTTTAAAATATTTAGACATCAATTATTGTTCTACTTTTTTAAAGGATATGAAGAATCTAGATGCATTGACTTTGTAAAAATTATATAAAATTTTTTTCGTGATATCAAAAATGTCTCGTGATTTTCTGATTTTTACTATGTTTATTGTATATTAAAGTCTATCGTATTTATGATTGTAAATATTATTTTAGATAGGAAAATTAAAATAACAATCAATATTATTGAAAATTTTTTATGATAGAAAGATTAAGATAATATATAAATGAGTCTTCAAGATCAAATTCCTACATTACAACAAAATACATATGATGATGCATATGATAAAATGTAATGTTTACAGATCATAACAATTAGATTGAAAATGATCTTATAATTTTTATAATTTTATGACTTAATGATTTGTAATATTTTTTATGTTTTAGTTTTATTTTGAAAGATTATGTTACCATTTTTTATTTTATAAGAATTACTTATACTTTTAAATTAAAGAATTTTTTTAATGTTATTTAATTTTTTTAATTCATAATTTTAAATTTTCTATATACTAGGTATGTAGGCATATATTTTGTATTTACATTATGTTTACATGTATCTACATAATAATTTCAACCTATATACAATGTGTATATGTATATATTCAATATGAGTGTATATACACATTAGAATGTACATTACATTTTAATGTACATTACATAATAATTTTGTATTTACATTACATGTATCTAGGGGACATGGCCCAAAGGGGACCAGGGTCTAGGGCCTGGGCCCTTGTGAGTTGGACCAAGTGCCATGGCCAGGCCCTGACGAGGGCATGCCTGGCTCTCCTGGTTTAGACCTAGTCTATTCAGGGTCGGGCACGTGCCGGGCCAGGCAATAACCATTCTCATCATAATTGTTGGCAAAGATTTTAATGAGAACTAGCTGGAGTATCTTAATTTCATTTTTCTTTTAAGTTTGAGGTGATGAATATATATAAAATTCATTATATTTAGTTGCACTTTTTAATTTATGTATTTTTTATTTCACTTGTATTTAGTTTAGGTAGTGTAGTGCTTATATTGATGGCATGCTCCAAACACATTTAATTTTGTTCTTTAAAAAACATATGGTGTCTTGGGGCAGTCTCCAACATGTTAGCTGAAATGATGGTGGTAGTGGCGGCATTATCACTTTTATTTCCCCATCTTTGATATCATGTTCAATAATATAAATACATGTGTTTAGGTGCCTTATTCCTAATGCAACCAAACTAGTGAAAGAAAACAAGTATAATGCCACACAGAAAAAGAAATACATGATGAAAATTTATCTTCGAGAGCATGATAGATTTATAAGATAGAAAGCATGTTGTGATTAAATTAGCATCAAGGTCATTGGAGATTGTATTTTTTTGTTTTGGCAAGTGTTGTTTTTTTGTTTTGTTTTGGAAGATAAAAATTCTGTTTGTCTAGGCGTGTACTGTTCTAATTTTCACCGGGCAACTTTTTTTATTTTCTATTTGTCAATTGGTTTTCGTAAAGTCTGAAGCCTGTGCAATTTGTTAATGATACTAGATTTCTACTTACCATGCAGAGTTGGATGTTCTGGCAGTGCAATTCTAGGCCTCATGTGCTAGCTCTTGTAGTGTGCTGATCTTTCTTTTCTGAGTCATGTGGCATATGACATCCAATGTATATGTACATATACCGACTATATAAGTATGAATATATTTGGTATATACATATGTGTATACTGAGTATATACGTAGGTATATACCAAGTATGTACATAAGTGGGTACATATATTTATTTCTAGACATGTATATATTGTCATACAACACACACATTTACACATAGACACACTTTTGAATATATAATTGCTCGGGCCGGTGTGATCATTATCATGCATTGCTCACTGATGTAGGTAATAAAAGCAATGGATATTAAACTTTTCCTAAAGCTATGAGATGCTATTTCTGGTCCAGGCTAGCTAGGCAGATAGAGATTCATCTTAAAAATCTTAGTAATTGTATTGATATGCAATGATCACATGCCACAAAGTGAACGTATGAGTAAATAAGGTTTGTTGCTCTATATTCTGCAATGATTGGTTCTAATTGTATAGGGTCTTAGAATGATGTTGATGATGATGCTCGTGTAGTGTCGTGTAATTATGGTCTAGAAGGAATATCGGGTCCTATTTTGGGAGAAGTAGCTTGCCGACTTGTCAAAAACTCGCTCAATCTCAAGGACATTAATCGAGCATCATCGCCCGCCATACTTTTATTATCAGCAGCTCCAGCAGCGGCAGCGATGGCATCGGTGGTGGCAATGGCGATGGAAACAATGGCGGCGGCGGCAGCGGCAACAACACCACCAGCAGCAGCGGCGATAGTGGTAGCAGCGGCCACAGAGGTGGCAGTGGCGGCAGCAGTGGAAATAGGGGAGGCAGTAGCAATGACTGTGGCAGCAGTGGCAGGAGCAGTAGTGGCAACGAGAGCAGTGACAGCAACAAATGTGGTACATACATAAGTATATACTCAGTATATACATACATATAATACTACAATATTTTATGTACATATATATTGAGTATATTTGTACTCAGTATATATGTACACATAATACTGTAGTTTTTATGTAGATATATTATAGTAATATATGTACGAGTGAAATGCTAGTGTATATTTATATATATACTGCAATATTATATATCTATCAAAGCATAACTTTTTTGTATTTTGATTTGATTGAGTGGCTTAATTTTATTATAGATATGGTGCCGCATTATTTCCCATACAAAGCTTGTATAAGTGATGGGATTTTTCACAAGACATGATGTGTCATGACTTGGACGGCTTTGTCACTGCAAAAAAATGGTGATCGGAGAAGTGGAGGGAGAGAAAGCAACGTCAATGAATGTATAGATTATACTTTATAGATTGTCGGTAGATACATTGATGAATAAGATGTGATAAAAATTTTATATTCTTTAGTTTTAATTATGTAAAATATTGTATTAGATAAAATTATTAAATGATTTTATTTTTTGTTAATTATAAATTATCATTTATAGTTTTTGTTTGTATTCAATTTAATTTAATAATATTGAATTATTTAATTAAAAAATTTTAAAATAAATTAAATTTTGAAAATAATTTTGCTATTAAAATAGCTAGGGAAAATTCCCTAGCTAATTTAGTAAATTTTCCCTAGCTTAATTTGCTAGCAAAAAATCCCTTGCTAAATTAACTAAGTTAAATTCACTAGCTAATTTATCTAGATAAAAATCCCTTGCTAATTTAGCTAGGGAATTTTCCCTGTCTAATTTAGCTAGGGGTATATTTATTTTAGCAACGACTTTTTTCTACCGCTAAATTTATTTAGTTATGGACTATTTCCATCACTAATATTTAGCAAATAGCACTTTAGCTTGGGAAATCTTCTGTCGTTATTTCTGTTTAGCGACGAAAAATCACATTTAGCTTGCTAATTTAGCTAGGAAAATAATTTTTTAGCTAGGGATTTTTCCGTTGCTAAATTTTTAGATAGGAAGACTTTCTCTCACTAAATTTTAACATGGATCAGTTTAGATAGGGAATTGATCCATCGGTAATCAATTGCTATATCCCGTTTAGTGACGAAAAATGCCCATTTAGCTAGGGAATTATCCCAAGCTATATGGGATATTTTCGTCGTGCTAGTTATATAAAAATCTGGCTATCTAGCTATCTATCTATTTGTATATCTATCTTTTGGTCAATCTATCTATCTATCTATATATCAATATGTCTATCTGCCTACCTCTATATCTATCTATCTATCTATCTATGTATTTATCAATCAATCAATCTATCTAATTGTATATCTATCTATTTGTCTATCTGTCTATCAGTTTATCTTTCAATATGTCGATCTATCTGTCTACTTGTCCATCAGCCTATCTGTCTATCATATACCTATCAATATGTCTATCTATCTATCAATATATCTATCAATTTATCAGTCTATTTGTCTATCTATATATCTATCTCACAATATATATGTCTATCTATCTATAGATTAATCTATTTGTCTATTTGTTATTTGTCTACTTGTCAATTTGTTTATCTATCTATCTGTCAATCACTCGATCTGTTTATCGGTCTATCTTTTTATTTGTATATCTATCTAACTATTTATCTTTCTATATGTCTATTTGTATATATGCATATATATAAATCTTTCTAATATCTATCTATCTATCTATTTGTCTGTCTATCTTTCTATATGTCTATCTGTCTATCTATTTATCTTTCTATCTATCTATTTGTGTATATATCTATCTATCTATATATTTATGTCTCTATCTATCTATTTGTCTATCTGCCTATCTATCTATCTATCAGTCAGTCAGTCTATCTATCTAACAATTTATCTATCTAAATGACTATCTATATTTTTGTCTAAATGTCTATCTGATCGGACTATTCATTTATATGTCTATCTGTCTAACTATTAATCTATATATCTATCTATCTATCTATTTATCTAATTATCTATCTATCTGTCCATCTGTCTATATGTCTATTTATTAATTTATTTATTTATCTATCAATCTATCAATATGTCTATATATCTATCTATCTTTCTATCTATGTTTATATCTATATGTCTACTGTATAAATGTCTATCTATGTATCTATCTATCTGTCAATCTTTATTTGTATATGTCTAACTATATATATATATATATATATCTCTCTCTCTATCTATATATCTATCTATTTATTTATTTATCTATTTATCTATTTATCTATCTGTCTGTCTAACTTTCTATCTATCTATTTGTATATATGTCTATCTATCTATATGTCTATTTGTCAATTTGTCTATCTACTTATCTGTATATCTATCTCTCTATCTATAAGTCTATCTGTCTATATTTCTCTTATCTATCTCTCTATTTATATATCTATTAGCCTATCAATCAATCAATCAATCTATCTATCTGTCTGTATGTCTACCTGTCTATCTATCTATCTATCTATCTATCTGTCTATCTATCTATATCTGTCTATATATCTATCTATCTATATATCTATATGTCTGTCTGTATGTCTATCTATATATATGTTTTTCTATTTATCTGCCTATATGTCTATCTGTCTATATGTTTATATATCAATCTGTCTATCTATCTATCTATCAGTCTATCTATCTATCTATCTATCTATCTGTCTGTCTATCAATCTATTTGTCTATCTGTCTATAAATATATTTGCCTATTTGTCTATCTATCTATCTATCAATCTGTGTATCTATATATTTGTCTATCTGTCTATCAGACTAACTGTTTATATATCTATATGTCTATCTGTCTATCTTTTTATCTATCTATATATAACTATCTGTCTATATATCTATCTCTCAACATATAAATCTATCTATATGTATATATATCTATTTGTGTATATGTCTATATATGTATCTATATACCTATCTATCAATCTATCTATTTAACTATCTATGTGTCGATCTGTGTATCTATCTATCAATTTTCTGTCTATCTATCTATCTATCTATTTGTTTATATATATAACTATCAATTTGTCTATCTCTTTATCTGTTTATCTATCTATCCATCTTTATATCTGTCTATCTATTTGTCTATCTATATGTATTTCTGTCTATTTGTTTATATGTCTATCTGACTATGTGTCTATCTGTCAATCTGTCATCTGTCTATCTATCTATTTGTGTATATATCTATATTTCTCCCTATGTATCTGTAAATCTATTTATATGTCTATATAGCTAACTCTCTATCTATCTATCTATATACCTATGTGTCTATCTATCTATCTATCAATTTATTAACAATCAATATATCTATAAATCTATCTAATGTATATTATAAATAGATAATCAGATAAACAGATAGATAAATATTTAGATAAACAGACAGATAGATAGACATATAGATAGATAGATAGATATACATATAGATAGATATACATATAGATAAATAGATAGATAGACAGGTAGACAGATAGACAAATAGAGAGATAGACATATAGATAAATAGTTAAAAAGGTAGGTAGATAGAAAGACATATAACAATAGATATATATATATATATTGATAATTAGACAAAAGATAGATAGAAAGATAGATATCAGATAGATAAACACACAGATAGATTGATAGATATTTAGAATGATAATTAAACAAATAGATAGATAGACAGATAGATAGAAAGATAGATAAATACATAGATAGTTAGATAGATAAATAGATAGACATAGACATTTATATAGATAGACAAAAACATATACAGAAAGATAGATAGACATATAGATAGATAGATAGATACACAAATAGATAGATAAGCATATAGCAAGATACCTATATATCTAGATAGGCAGATAGATAGTTAGATCGATAAAAATATAGATAGAGAGATAGATAGTCATATAGACATATACATACATACATATATATATATATATAGAAATATACACAGATTATATATATAGAAATATACAGATTATAGATTAGATAGATAGATATATATATATATATATATATATATATATATATATAGAAATATACACAAATTTATAGATAGACAGATAGATAGGCAGATATGTAGATAGGTAGATAGGCAAATAGACACATAGACAAATAGACAGAAAGATAGACAAATAGATTGACAAATAGATAGATAGACTACTAGATGGATTGACATATAGACATATAGACATATAGATAGATATACAGATAGTCAGATTGATAAATAAATAGATAGATAGGTAGATAGACATACAGACAGATAGACAAATAGATAGACAGATAGACTGATAGATAGATAGATAGAGAGATAGATAGACATATAGACAGATAGATGGACAAATGGATAGATAGATAGACAAATAAACAGATTGATATATAGATAGATAGTTAGATAGATACATAGATATAAAGATAGAGTGATAGATAAAAAGATAGACAAATAAACATATTGAAATATTGACAGATTAGAAGTTTGAAAGATTAATAGAAAGATAGATATACAAATTGTGAGATAGATAGATAGACAGATAGGTAGATTGACTTATAGACAAATAAGTAGATAAATAGATAGGGAGATATACATATAGACAAATAAAAAAGAAAAAAATATAGATAGACAAATAAACATATAGGCAGATACTCAAATAGGCAGATTGATAGATATACAGATAAATAGATTGACAAATAGACAGATAGAGAGATACATAGATAGACAGATAGATAGATAGGCAGATAGATAGATAGGCAGATAAATAGATAGAAAGATAGATAGTTAGAAAGAGAAATTGATAGATACATAGACACATAAAAATACATATATAGGCAGATACGTTGATAAGCAGATAGATAGATATATATATATATATATAGATAGACATATATATACATAGATAGATAGATGGACAGATAGACAAATAGACAGACAGACATATAGAAAGAAAGATAGAAAGAAAGAAAGATAGATAGATATGCAGATAGATAAATAAACAGATTGAAAGAAAGAAAGAAAGATAGATATGCAGATAGATAAATAAACAGATTGAAAGAAAGAAAGATGGATAGATAGACAGACATATAAATAGAAGAAAGACAGATTAACAGATAAACATATAGAAAGATAGACAGATAGAAAGATAGACAGATAGAAAGATAGACAGATAGATAGCCAGACATCTATATAGATAGACAGACATATAGAGAGATAGATAGACAAATAGACTTATAGATAGATAAGTATATTGACAGATAAAAAGATACAGAGATAGATAGAAAGAAAGAAAGATAGATAGATAGCTAGATAGACAAAAAAAGATTAGTAGATATACAAATATATAGATAGATAGATAGATAGACAGACAGACAAATAGGTAGATAGACAGATAGATAGATAAGCAAATAAACTGAGAGAAAGAAAGATCGATATATAGATAGACACATCGAAAAATATACAGATAGGTAGATACCTAGATTAGCAGATAGACATATATATAGATAGACACAAAGACATATAGACAAATAGACAGATAGATAGATAGATAGATATATAGATAGACATATAGATAGATAGACATATAGATAGAAAGATATATAGATAGATAGATAGATAGATACTTATATTAGCTGATAGACATTATACAGATAGACACAAAGACATATATACAGATAGAAAGATAGATAGATAGAAAGATATATAAATAAAAGATATATAGATAGACATATAGATAGAAAGATATATAGATAGATAGATAGACAGATAGATAGATAAAATGAAAGAAAGATAGATAGATTGTTAGGCAGATAGACAGATATACTAATAGAAAGATTGAAACATAGATAGATAGATAAATAGATATATATATATTTATATAGACATATAGACAGACAGACAAATAGATAGATATATTTTTAGAAAGATAAATAGATAGATAGATAGATTGATTGATAGATTGAGAGATTCGCATTTTGATAGATTGACTAATTTACAAAATGACTTATAGACAGAAGGAGAGATAGATAAATAGATAGACAGATAAAGAGATAGACAGATAGACAGATAGACAAATACATAGATATATAGATAGTTAGATAGATAGACAGATATATATATAGAAAGATAGACAAACAGATAGATAGATATATAGATAGATAGATATAGAGATATACAGATAGACAAATCGATAGAAATATAGATAGATAGATAGATAAATATATAGATAAAAAATTTGATAGTTAGACAGAAGCACAAATTGACAGATATCGAGATATATAAATAGACAGATATAAAGATAGATAGATAGACAGAAAGATAAATAGACAGATATATACATAGATAGATATAAAGATAGATAGATAGCTAGATAGACATATAAATAGAATAACAAATAGATGGTTAGTTAGATAGATAGATATATAAATTAAAAGATATATAGAAAGATAAATAGATTTTTAGATATATTGTTAGATAGATAGACAGATAGACAGATATATATATATATATATATATATAAATAGATAGACAGATAGACAAAATAAAAGATAGATAAATATATAGATAGATAGATAGATATACAGATAGACATATATAAAGATAGACAAACAGATATATAGATAGATAGATAGATTAATAAATTAACCGATAGACAAATAGTCAGAATGATAGATAAACAGATAGATAGAATAGACTTATATATAGATAGACAGATAAACAGATAGACAGATAAAGAGATAGACAGATATATATAATATATATATAGATTGGATAGAAACTTGATTTATATATAAAAAGATAGCCAGATAGAGAGAAAGATAAATAGTTAACCAGATATATAGATTTATAGAAATACATAAATAGATACACCATAAATACATAAACATATAGACAGACACATAGATATGTAGATAGATATATCAGATAGACAGATAGACACTTAGACAGATAGACATATAGACAGACGGATTGATTGATTGAAAAAATAGATTAACAGATAAATAGATAGTCAGGAAGATAGGCAGATGGTAGATAGACAGATAGCTCTATAGATAGATAGAAGATAGATAGACAGGATAGTTAGATACCAAAAAATAA